>OVAY01001334.1:0-31121 GCA_900406395.1 Kernera saxatilis | reverse complement strand
TCGGGTAATTCCATTCGATTTTATCTAATTCGGGTTCGGTTCGGTTCGGTTCGGTTTCGGGTAATTCGGTATACAATTTTTTATTCCATTCGAATTATTTTCTAATTTGGTTCGGGTTCGGGTTCGGGATTTTCGGTTCGGTTCGGGACGGTTCGGTTCGGTTCGGGAATTTTGTCCACCCCTAATTACACCACACGTATTTGTAATTAAGAAGTTTTCGACCTTTTCACTTATAACCAAAGTAGAGTAAATTGGATTAAGTTAATTAGTCTTTTTTTCCCACTGATATCGGATTAAACCAGTGACCCCTTGATAACNCTGATATCGGATTAAACCAGTGACCCCTTGATAACCAGGGAGAAATCCGAGGCCCGAGAAAGAGGGTTGAAAACTATTTCGCCGGCAAGTAAACCGGGAGGAAGAGGAGCACACGCCGAAGGAAAGAGATCTAGATCTAGATAATAACTTGGTTAAATCTGATATAGTTTTTATTTATTTAAATGTGGTTCTAAATGAGAATCATTATCGCATCTTATTGGAACAAAGTAGGAATATATTTGCAGTCAGTCTTAATCTAATATATTTCTTTATAACAAGTGGCCTCTTTGCATTATGAGGCTTATTAAAATAAGTAAATAACATTAAAGAAAAAATATAATTTATTCAAAATTGAATGGGACGTTGGAAATATCCTACTGAAAAGTCAAAAACGACGTGACTCAACGCCCCCACCGATACCGACGATTTAATTTTAAGGCCTACACTGCGTTTTAATACTAACACATGTGCGATTGCGTTACGACCGCAAACGCAGCTATCCGGTTTCCTCTCTGTCTCTCTCTATAAAATCGCGTCCTGAGAGAGTGAGATTGGAACTGATAGAGAAGAAGGAGAAAGAAAAATGGTGTTGACGATCTATGCGCCTTTGTTCGCTTCTTCGAAAAGAGCTGTAGTGACGCTGGTGGAGAAGGGTGTTGAGTTCGAGACCGTCAATGTCGATCTCATGAAAGGAGAGCAGAGGCAGCCTGAGTATCTTGCGATTCAGGTTCTTCATCTCTCTCCTTTTTTTTTTTTTTACTTACTGATTCTTTTTCCCGTCGATTATTCCGATTTTGATCTTTCCTTCTCTGTTGATCGATGCAGCCTTTCGGTAAAATCCCTGTGCTCGTTGATGGAGACTACAAAATCTTCGGTACTTTTCTTCTCCTCTTTTTCTCCAGATTTTGACATCATACCTCTGATCAACAATTTGTTTACGAGTAATGAAATGAGTCATGACTGATGACTCGGAAATTCATTTGATGACATTTGTTTTCAGAAATAAACAAAAAATTAAGATGTTCCTATGAATCTGAGATTTTGTTTGATGACCAAATCGAGATAATAGCTTGTGATTGACTATTAGGAGATCAGTTCATGAATGTTGAATTTGGAGATACTTGGTTAAATTTTAAATTGCAGTTTCAGATTTCACTTTGATCCTCAGGAAAGAGTAGATGCATAGAGAATGTTATGTGTATATGTATTGTTGTGTGAATGTTAAAAGAGATTTTCTCACTTAATGTTGCAGAGTCGCGTGCGATCATGAGGTACATAGCTGAGAAATACAGGTCACAAGGGCCAGACCTTTTGGGGAAGACAATTGAAGAGAGAGGACAAGTAGAGCAATGGCTAGACGTGGAGGCAACAAGCTACCACCCACCACTATTGGCTCTAACGCTGAACATTGTCTTCGCACCACTCATGGGTTTTCCTGCTGATGAGAAAGTCATAAAGGAGAGCGAAGAGAAGCTTGGGGAAGTGCTTGACGTGTATGAAGCACAGCTCTCAAAGAACGAGTACTTGGCTGGAGATTTTGTGAGTCTAGCTGATTTAGCTCACCTTCCGTTCACTGAGTACCTTGTGGGTGCTATCGGGAAGGCTTATATGATCAAAGATAGGAAGCACGTGAGTGCGTGGTGGGATAAGATTAGTAACCGCGCTGCGTGGAAGGAAGTTTCTGAGAAGTATGCATTGCCCGTTTAAAGAAAAAGATATGGTTTGTTTGTTGTGATGATGTTGATTTGGGGTTTGTGTGTGAGCTTTTGTGTGCTGTGAGGCTCTCTGTTTCGGGTCGTTGTCTTTTGGTTTCAATAAAAACAGAACTCTGCCTCTTTAGCTACCACACGAGTGATGAAAATGAAATGAGTCATGAATGATGATTTACCTTTCTTTGACTAAGCAGTATACAATAACAGATGTATATGAAAAATACTTGGTAAGAATTTATATTACTGGAGTTTGACCAGTGGAATGCATAGAAGAGGTGGTTGGGTATTCAGAGATTTTGATATTGCAGAGTCATGAGCAAATGACGATCAATGAATCTGAAATTTGTTTGATTGACCAAATCGAGATAATATAAGAGTTGGTGGTTGAAGAATGTTAGGGAGATTGATTTGTCAATAGAGTAGCGTGCAATCATTAATGATGAATTCGTGGATTCTTTGAGGAGATTTCACTTAACGTTGCAGAGTCGCGTGCGATCATGAGGAAGATAGCAGAGAAATACACCAAAGTATTATCTCAACGAAAAATAATGCTCGTAAAACAAGTAAAGTCTATAGCTAAAATAAAAGTAAGTATTATCTCATAACAATGTTGCATTAATATGAAAACTGGTTATATGTATCCAAAAACATAACATCATTCCACAATTTCAAGTTTTAAACATATCTCTTTGTTCTTCATGTTGTAATAGAGGGGGGGGAAAGAATCCTTCCCTAGTCAGACAGAAACTCAAGAGTTGCTGATACATAGACAACTCTTAAGGCACAAGAAAACCAAAAGGCCATTCTTTTTGTTGTTAGAACTTAGAACAATCAACTCTCCAAACATTACCAAAACATCAAAGAGTATATAAAAATGTACGAAGGTCTACCAATCATTCATCAAGGCTGATCACTGCGAGGAGCATTGGGTTCTTGAGTCACTACCGGAATATCCAAGCTATTTCTTCTGTCTCGCTCAGTCTCTGCAGATATTTCTCTTACATCAGAAACTCTTGCCTCTGTTGCCTGAATATCATTCCATTCGTTCTCTCCAACCGGAGGCTGAGCGTTTACTACCTGCTCTTCACTCATATGGACTACATTCTCTCCCGGTATAGAGGCTGTTCTTGAAATGCTCAGACATGCTTTATCCACATCCTTTTCTGTTTCCTTTGTCATTGGAAGAGATGTTTCGCCGTTCGAAGATTCAGTCTTCTCCTCAAACACTTGCTTCATCTCTAGTTGTTGCCTGTTTATTCAAAGATAAAGAGATTTTAGACACTTTGAGATAATGAGTTGCCTTTGGAGATAGATTCAGATAAGCTAACCTTTGAAGCTGGGTTTGTAACATATTCACATATGCTAAAAGCTCTTGCTTCTCTGTCCAAGCAGTTGCCTCTCGCTGAGAAGCTTCCTTTGCTTTTGCTTCACTACTTGCTTCTGCAACCCTCGCTTTCTCTTCAGCTCTCAGAACAGCTCCTTCAAGTATGACGGCACGTTCTCTGGCTTTTGCAAGCTCAGACCGCCACATATGTGCCTCTTGGAGAGCAGAGTCTCTTTCCTTAACCAACTGATCTTTTTCCTTGCTCAGAGTAGATGTCTTCTCTTCCAATTCCTTCAGCTACATAAGAGATACAAAGATTAATAAACAACAATACATAAAGATGCATATGTATATCATCTATATATGACACCGTCTCATTACCTTCAATTTTGCGGCTTCTTGCTGTCTCTCTGAGTCTTTAGATAAGCGCTCAAATTCCAAACAAACGATTTTCCTTTGTTCATCCATTGTATGAGCTGCAGATGCTGCAGAGACAGCTGCTTCAGCCGTCTCAGATAGCTTATCTGCTATCTCCTTTATCGTTGAGTCTCGAGAACGAAGTTCTCGCGCCAAATTCTGTAATTCTTCATCTTTGACACGCAGAGTTTCCTGTAAGATGTAAGTAGCTCAATAAAGCTAACCTGGACAGAAAGTAGAATAATGATGGACGAGATGCTTTATGCTAATTCTTTAATGACACACAGAGTTTCCTGTAAGATGTCTCTATATGCTTTACATCACTCAACAAGACATTGCAGGATCCCAATAGCCAATGGATATGTCTACGTGCCATCTGTAGTGAATGTCTCAACTCGAGATGAAAGAGAGATGCAAAAATACCCGACCTTCATTATCGTCAAATCATCAAGTGGTCCATCGATCGGTTTATTTGCTGTTATTTTCAATGCATTCCTCAGAGAGACCTGCATTGCTGCTTGAATTTCTTTGGAACATTCCAATGCTGTTGAATTGGCAGCAGCAACAACGGTTGCAACCGTACCAAGTGTTGCAGAACCACTTCCGCTTAGAGAATCCACAGCCTCTTTATGTGCCTTTAGAACTAGTTGTGTCGCACTGAATATTCCACGGGCAACAAGATAGATGAAATAATCTTAGATGAAATAATCTTGGTGGCATCTCTACTAGATTGGTAAGCAAATAAAAAAGACAAAGATCAAGAACCAGGGACTTACTGTAAGGTTGTAACCCATGCTCTAGCTGCACCAGGAGTCTCTGCACACAAAAAGTAATCTTTCTTCTGTGGGGTACCAATATCTATATCTTGTTGAAGAAAAACTCAACTCTAGATTTCAATGAACTATCTTATTTTAGACAAGACATAACTATAAATTTGCCAACATTTAACTAGAACAAGGATACAGATACAGCAACCATCATATTTTGGAAGCCCCCTGAAACACAAAAGAAACAGATTCAATTATACGAATATACACTGGATAAGACCGATTATCCAGAAAAAGAAAATGTAGCATCCATACTGGAAGTTAACAGGAGATATAGAGATTGTGCTATTTTCGTCAAACAGAATTGTTCCCTTGATAGTTGGTTCGTTTCGTCTTGTCCTGTGTCATGGAAATACATAAGAAATTAATACAATACCAATGATCAAGTGATCTCCACACAAATGCAGCTACATAAGCAATTGATGTTACTCACTTGTACTCCATTTTCCCTGTTGTTGGATCAAGTATCACCCATCGTTCGTTCCATTTTCTCAGCTTTTCATACATAAACAGAATGGTACAGTGTGAACCTTTTAATAATCCAAGACATTTCGGTCCACAAGACTTGTCAAAACATTTGATGCTTAAGCTATAGAACTCTAAAATCATACAAGAACTCAAAGAAACCACAACAGGTTCTTAATTTCTTATTCTCATCCGGATGCTCCATGTCTAATAGTGAGAAATTAGAGAACTTTAGTTCGCCTAACTTGAAACCCAATCACCAAAGCAAGCGGCTTTTGGTCATTCCACTCAAATTGAAGAGAGCCAGTCAAAAGAATTGAGAAATAAATCGAACTTACAGTTTCAGACCGCTTAAAAAGCGGCCCCTGTAGCAAGTTCCGGCCGGAACCAGACGACAGTTGCCGCTTGATCTTATCCAAGCTGTTCTCCGTAGCATCAACAAGTCTCTGCTCGTTTGACAATAGAAATGGTAAATTGGGTCAATTTAGAGTGTAAATTAGAAAAGCAGCAAAAAGAATTAGACCAAATTGTAGCACAGATCGAGAGAGAGAGAGAAAAAAGAGACCGGAGAAGCGCCGTTGGAAGCCATGTTGATTGGGATCGGTGAGATCGGAAAGCTCTTCGATCGATCAGAAGTGAATAATTGTTGATCGATGAATCGAGGGAGGAGGGTTTTAGAGGTTTTCTTTTAAGGTATGAAGTGAAGAAGACGAGGTGGAAGAAGAAGAAATTCCAGAAATTGCTGTTAGGTTTGGTTTCGCGGAATTGCAGTTGAATCTGTCTTCACTCTTCAACGCGATCAAATACACTTAACCGGCCGATACGTAAATGGACCGGCTTCCACGTCAAATAACCGGTTCTTGTAGTTCTCTTTTTTGGATGCTAACCGGCCGGTACGTAATTTTTTTCTTTTGGTTTGGAAGATCACATTGACCGTTTCGAATGCATGAGTAGGAGAACTTGGAAAATAGACACAAAAATATAAAAACAATATGCAGAGATTTATAGTTTCTTTTTTTTTTTTTTTTTAATATATTGATATCAATAAGAATTTACAAAATATAGAAACAAATCAAAACAACCATTATACACGAATACAGGAAATTGAAACAATTTCGATGAAAAAGTGGAGAGTAACCAAGCTATCATTTCGATAATCTGATAGGCTAACAGATGAAATATGTTATGTCTCTCTTTCATATACTTTTAAATGGCTATCATCTTTATGATGAAACTCCAAAATGCCATCGGCATTACATTAATTAAAGAGGTGGAATTAAATGTCGCTGGAAATGATTCTCGAACTTGTCGTCTCATTGACATCAAAGTACTTGATTGTTTCCGCAGACTCTTTATGTTTTTTTTTTTATAGTGAATCTTGACTTAAGAATTCTCTCAGTCTCAAATAAATAAAATTATTAACTAGTTGATTCTATACAACTAAACAAAATAAATTACGATAAATATACATTTCAAATAAAAATTAAATATAAATTGTTTCAGGCGGTTATTTGTTTCAAAAATTTATAGTTTTCATATATAAGTACATTTTTGTTTTATTGCATAACTATTTGAAATGTATTTTTTAGATAATATAACAAAAACAAAAATTTGTATGGGAACCATATTTCTTAAAACCGGCCCTGGTTAGTTTAACAACTTTTGGGGTGTGTCAAGTCTTACTAGGGTTCGTTTATGGTACATTCTTATTTTTAGTGAACTTTGTAAATGTTGGTGTCTGCAAAACTTTGAAGAAAAACTTTATTCGTATCTTTAGGTGTCTGGTAATCTTTTTCTTTTTAAGAAATACAATTTCCTTTTTCTCCAACCCTACATAACAGTACGGATACTGAAATAACATTTAGAAAAAAATCGGAAGAAAAAAGCATAAACTAGAAACGATTTTATTACGCAAACAGCCAAGATTACAACTCAAACACAAAAACAACACATTATTATCAAACTTTCTTCTTACTTCATTACAAACGCACCATGGTTTACTACTCATACACACATAAGCGTATATAATATAGATAGTAACTATGCATGGTGGTGAATACATTATATATCTAGTTTTTTTTTAGTGACCGGGCTGAGTCTGAACAGCTTCTCCGGCATAAGAACAGCACCTTGCGCAGCCACGGTAACCTCTGTAGCAGCAGCCGTGGCGGCAGTAACCACCTCCTCTTCCACGACCTCCGTTGTATCCTCCGTTGTAGCCTCCATGGCCGCCGTGGCCACCACCATATTGATCAGGTTTCACTGTTTCCTCACTCTCCGACTTCAGAGTTCCTGTCCAAAACAACATATTATATCAAATATTTAAATATATTGTTTCCCGTATACGTATAAAATTGCATAAACATCTAAATCGTTTGAGATGGTCTGATTCGTAAAATAAGGATTCAACATCATACTAAAGTGTATTTTTGACTTTAGGAAATCCAAATAATTGACCGTCGTTATATATCGTCTAAAGAGTTGAGTGAAATGATCAAACGTTACGTTAGTGTTAGGGTGCAATTAGCATCACAAACAAATTTTTTTTTAAATAGCGTTCAGTACATGAATATTATTTTACGTACCCGACTGGCTTGCAGATGCTACGACAACTTCTGAGACGACGAGAAGAAGTGCAAAGAGACCCAACAGAAACAAAGCCTTAGAAGCCATTTTACTCAACTGTTTATAGTATAACACTCTTTTTATGGATAGACAAGTGATGGATAAAATGCTACCCTGTAATGCCCTCTATTTAAAGAAAACGAGGAGGAGGGAATGAGCAATGAGCATCCCTAGTCCAATAACAACAAGGGAATATTTTATCAAAGAAATGTTGAAAAAACTTATCACAGCAAGGAAATGTATGGTTGGTTGTTGGATTCATCGTAAACAAATCTCAAACTCCATAAATGGCAACCCATACTAGTCTTTTAGATCTTTTTATCAATGTCTTAAACACAGCGCATTCACACACAGATGAAGTTATATAAAATTCCATTACTGGATTACTGTTACTACTAGATGCAACATAGATATCCGCGCTGTTTTGATCGTATATTATTTTTATTTCATGTGTTTTAATGGATAAATCAATATTATAAACTTGATCAATCACCATATCAGTTCTTTATGGGTCCACTTCAATAAGAATAGTCTATACAATAAAGAAGGTAAGCTATTAAACCGACCATTTGGAACAAGTTTTTTCAATTAATTGTTTTTTTTCTTTATTAGGAAGTGATTAATAGGAACAAAAAATGTAAGAAGTTAGTGTATCATTTAAAAATATGATGATGCTCTTCATCTTTTAATCATAGATGATTAAAGCAAGAAATGTAGAGGTGAGGTTATGACTTATGAGGGAGAAGCTAGCTGAAGTGAAGACGCTTATTGAAAGCTTTAATGGAGGATGGGCTCAAGAACATAAATGGGCCTAGTTGTAGCAAGCCCATCATTTAGGAGAGTGTCCCACTATTGGCAGGAATGGTCACCTTACATATAATAGAAAAGTTAGAATTGCTGAGATAAAGCATAGTAAATATTTTTCTTTCAAATGATTTCACTAATAAAATAAGGTTCCATAAATAAATAAAAATTGATGGAGTTAAAACCTGATCGGTTCTCGGATTTTTTATTCACTACAATTTTCCTAATTGATTGGTAAGAATGAAAATGAGTTTAATGTACGACTAGCCGATGATAGTCACATTGGAGTGACATGAATCGGTGAAATTTGATTCGGGGATGGTCGAGACACATATTATTGGGGCGAAAAAAGGATTGAAAGCATCAAAACAAAAGAGTAGTAGACATGTAAACCAAGACAAGCTGCAATTTAGGATTAATTGAAGTGGGAAAGCTGCAAAATGTGAAGTGGTCCTATTTCTTTCTTTATATATGCATATATCCCTTTTGTATCTTCAATTATCTCATTTGTTTTCTCACTTTTAGGCATTTTCATCAACTAAGTCTTCTTTCATTTCCCTAAATGAAACGGGTTGGTCCACAAACTAATTAACTAATTAAATCGCACTTAGAATTCGTTTGCTAAACGTAAGAGATGCATAAAATATGGTCACCCGATATAAGGAGAAACTTATCACTGCTAAAGAAACTGATTCAGAAAATTATAACATTTATGATCATTTATGTAAATATTTGTTATGCTCTTAATTAGGATCCATGTGGTCATTATAATGAAATCATGATGTTTGTTGACAGTAACATATTGTAGTGGTCTTTGAGTGCAACCTGCCATGACTCACTTTCCCTTACAAAAACTGACATTCTTCCACAAAACATAAAAATCCAATAAAATTCTACTTTTTGGATGAATCTTATCTGACTATCTGAGCTAAGGAATTGTCAGTTTTTATTTTAATTTCAAAGAAAATAAAACATAATGCTATAGAAACAGTGAGAAACACTTGACTTTTTAAAACAATTCTCTTTCTATCAAATCAATAGACTTAACCACAATTGCGTAACTTAAAAATTATTGCCCATTCCTCTACTTGCTTTTTCTCCATTTACATTCAAAACTAAAAGTAAAAATAAACCAACGACCTCCATGCAAAGTCATATTATATTACAAAGTTGCGCACTTTAATTTTTATCACATTTCTTTACACTCTAAAAGCAAATTGTAAATCTCCACTTTTCTTTTCTCTTCTTCTATAGCTAGGAAACTAGTGGATGAAGTTTCATATCTTCATCCTTCTTTACACTCACATATATATTTATGAAATAAACTCATGATTTAATTATCTTCAATTCTAAACTATATATTTGTTTGTTTTCACTTCAGACCACATGAAATCATGGAGATTCATCATCACGTATTCGTCTCTCTCCTTCTTGTTCTTCTTCTTCCCGTATCCTCCTCCCAAGAAAACACCAGAAGCTTAGCTATTGATTTCAATGGTCCACTCGATAATTCTACAATCTCCCAGGTTAATATGTTCTTTTCTCTCTCTCATCATGAAATAAAGCTAATAACCTTAAACTCTTCGCAATCTCATTTATTCAGCTTATAATTCTTTACATTGAAGCTCCAAGAAATTTCCTTTGTCACTGAAACTTAAAACCTAATGAGTTAATTTATCATCTCGTGATTAGCATGTATAACTAGATAATAGACATATATACATGAAACCATGAAGAATCCTTGAATCCTCTAAATAAATAATTTTTTACATATAAATAACTAAAGGATTTAGAAATGTTCACTATAAAGTCTTTTGGTTTATTCCCTGTACTGCGTGCTTGTTAATTACTTTATCAAAAACCTGTATGAAACTATTTATATCAATTTCTTGTTGAAACAGAAAATAGACCCAAAGCTTGTGTATGAAATCAAAGTGCATGGCTTTATGCTTTGGGCATCGATGGGTGTTTTAATGCCAATTGGTATAATCTCAATCCGATTAATGTCTACCAAAGGTCAATCTTTAATCACTCTTCGGCGACTATTCTTTCTTCATGTCACTTCTCAGGCAGGTTTCACTTCTTCTTTCTTTTCTTTTTTTCTCTTTTCCTTTTTTTATTTCTTTTAGTATATCAGGTATTATAATTCAACAATTAAATCATAAGAATGTTGAAAATATTGTATGAGTTGAAAATGAAATTCAATGGTCGGTGTGAGTGTCAAATGAATATGGGTGGATAGAGACTAGAGAGTAAAGCAAAGATGCCTCTTTGCTTGTCTAAAGAATAAAGATGGCATCCAATTAACGACTTTTTATGATTTTTTTAATTAGTAATTAGTAGGGCCTTTTGGGTTGTTCTAGATTATTAATCACACGGATAATCATGGAAACTTGAATGCCAAGCAAAAGCGTCAATATCTTCTTAACCTTTAATTGGCTCTTTCTCTTTCTTTTTTTTCATAAACCAAACGGTTGACACCTATTAGTCAAAAAAAGAAAAGAAAATTTCCTTGTTAATAACAGATTTTTAACTAGTGTATATTGTTAATCAAGAACAATCACTTTTAAATATTGCTACTAATCAGCAAGCGGCTCATGGTTTACTTGGAAGGTTAAGCGAGCAATTAACAATGTGATTAATTTATCAAGCAGATGGTTGCAGTGATACTTGTGACAATAGGGGCAATAATGTCAATAAAAAACTTCAACAATTCCTTCGATAATCATCATCAACGACTAGGAATTGGACTATATGCCATTGTATGGTTCCAGGCTCTTCTTGGCTTCCTCCGACCTCCAAGGTATGTCCTCCTGTCTTTTCTCTACAAAAATTACTCCGATAATTTTTTTGCGAAGAAATTAAGACAGGTTAAGATTGACAACGACCACTATTTTGTGTTTTTCTGTTTGCATTTGGAATTTGTACAAAATATATAGTGATCACAGCTCGACTTAAGGATGCAAATTTTGGCTCATATATTCATAACTTATATTAGACCTCGGAGTAGGGATCTGAATCCCATCCTTCAGACAACAAAAAAATATGGACAATTCTAGAAGACACCACTTTTTCTCTCTCTAAAATTACAGCCAAAATTCTAAGATATCAAAAATACCACAAAATTTAAGGTTAATTTATGAAGGGTTCTTAAAAGTTAAAGAAGTAGTGCTAAATAATTTACTAATCTCTCCTAAACTTTTATGAACTCTTACTGAACCTAAACTTTGTGGTGTTTTTGGAATGTTTTCAAATTGTTGTAGTTTTGGAACTAAAACTTGTTCTTGTGGTATTTTAAGGTATTTCTAAAAAAAAAAACGCTAAATGCAAATAAGTTAGACTCAATTGAATGTTATGATGACGAGAACTACTAAATGGGTCTACTTTATATTGCATCTTTGATTGATTTACTATACATTAATTGCAGGGGAGGAAAAGCTAGAAGGAACTGGTTTGTAGGACATTGGATATTAGGAACATCAGTGGCTATTCTTGGGATCATAAACATATACACGGGCTTAAACGCTTACGCTCGCAAGACATCTAAAAGTGCAAAGCTTTGGACCATACTTTTCACGGCACAACTCTCTTCTATTGTCTTGTTCTATCTTTTTCAAGACAAGTGGTCTTATATCCAAAGCCAAACTACAGTTAATAGAAACCAATCCGTTGATCATAACAGCAACATCTCAACCGTAGAGACTAGCCATGGAGACGAGGTCGAAGAGACTATGGAGAAATGCTAAAATCCCCAAGACGCTATATAAGTATTCTTGAGAGATTGTTTTTAGGAAAAAGGGTCTAAAGGGAATTTGAATTGATATGTGGTGGGAAAATATTTGACTAACTT
Source organism: Kernera saxatilis (assembly GCA_900406395.1). NCBI lineage: Eukaryota > Viridiplantae > Streptophyta > Magnoliopsida > Brassicales > Brassicaceae > Kernera > Kernera saxatilis. Next base: position 18,779 of record OVAY01001334.1, on the reverse strand, counting down.
AATTCGAGTATTTTTTTGTATTTTTTGTTTTTTCTGTTTTTTTCAAGTGAATCATGCTGATTGGCTATGATTAAAAGTCTAAACTAATCTAAACCGTAGTGATATGTTTTTCAGTTGGTTTTAACAGCATTTGTATCAAGAAGGAGAAGCAATGGCCTTGAAATTTCCAAGGAATTTTACGAAGGCGAACACTTTTCTGCTTCTCCTCTCTTCATGCTGTCTGAGAGGTTTGAGTCTGAGGGTTAGGTTTGACCGTTTGGGTTTAGCCCTGATGAAACAGTATATTGATGTATATGTCCCAAATTATTTAGTCAAAGTCAAAGTCATCCACAGTGAATTTAAGTTAAAGTTTGTTTTACATTTGAAACATGAATTTATTTTAGCACTCGTTGACGGTTTTTTGGAGGCATACACAATCAGAAAGATGAAATAAAATGTATGTACTCAATTGGATCCTCTGCAAATAAAAAATTAATAGTCGAGTTTTATAGAGATACCTATAACAGTTATTTGTATAATATGTACTCGTTTCCTATATGATTTATATATTTTCGAAGAAGATGAGTTATAGCCGAGTTGATCACATATATAGAGACTTCAAATATGAAAAAAAATCTAATTCAAAATCTAAAAAAAAAAAAAATCTAATTCACGAGTGCCTTCACTTTTTACAGGCACTTCTAGGCCTATAAGCGTTAAGTAAATTACTTGATTTGAGTCCTAAAAAGAGACTGAACTGTCGTTAGTGCGGGTGACTTCTTGAGGTCATTTGACTAATCATTGGTAACATAGAGGGTGGTTTATATGTTGAGTTGTTTGGATCTTAATTTATACGATCATGCCAAACTCTAGAACGACCCACATGACTAAAAAAATATAATAAATATTTGGCGATACTCTATTCACCTAAACTATATTTTAAACTATATATCTAAGATAATATTTCATTTACTTTATTTTTTTATTCATCTTAGTGTTTTAGTTAATTTAAAAATTTTAAATCTTTTTTGAACATATATATTTATTAAGAAACAGAAGTGACATGAAAAAAAAAGAAAAAAATACATGTTTATCCAAAAATATTAGTTAAATATATAAGTTACATAAATAGTTCATTTATACTATTTATATAATCTTTGAGTTTAACAATTACCATGAATTAGTTTATAATTGATAAATATAATTGATAATATTAAAGAAAGATATATTTTTTCTAAAATAATTTTGTAATACAAAAGCATATATGATTGCAAGAAAATATGACAGTAAAACTTAAAACAATAGGAGCTGTAACACCTCGACACCTCCAATACAATGTACAAATGTCATATCTAATCATATACGCGTATGTGCGGGGTTTTATCCTAGTTTGTAATGAAAATTTCAGTTTTATCTTTATTATTTCAGCTTATTAATTAGAGAAATAAATTCATAAGTGTATTAATGAATGAATAGAAATTTAAAACACTGATCTTACTCGGTGTGGAAATTTTTTTAAAAAAAACTATAATGAAACGAAAAGAGTAATAAATATATAGATATAAACTTCCATATACATTATTATTGGTGAAAAAGAAAACTTCCATATACATTAAGACCTCTGGATCTCCAAGACTAAATCCAACTTAAAACGGAAAGTGATGCATTTTCTTTCCTCATTAATGAAGAATTGAAGATTCTAACGTCCTTTTAATTACCTATCATTTACCGAAAGAGAGAAAGAAAATATCTCTAATTTCAAGAACAAAATCTTAATGTCCCCATTTACATTTATGCTCATATATATCACACACACACACCGTATGTTGATATACAGAGGGGTATAAACCAAAGCCAACAAGAAAAGGAAAAAAAAAATATATATCACACAATTCTTCTTCCTCAACAACCCAAAACATCGACAACCTCTGTTAGTTTTGCAATGATGAGAGGTGCTGCTTCGACCGGAGTCATAGCAGTCATGGTAATGATGCTTGTGGTATTAAACCAATTAGAGAGTGCTACTGTGAATGCTTCATCATCATCAAAAAAAGGATCTTGTAATATTTATAGAGGAAGTTGGGTGTACGACCAATCTTACCCTCTCTACGATTCCAAGGCTTGCCCTTTCATCGAGAGACAGTTTAACTGCAAGCCCAATGGTCGCCCCGACAGCGATTACCTCAAGTATCGTTGGCAACCCTCCGGTTGCAATATCCCCAGGTTATTCCATCTCTTCTTTATCTATTTATAACATTTTCGATATGTAGATCTAGTGAGTTAATTTAAGACATATAAGAGTTTCATATAATGTTATCTATGGTACTGTCACATATGCGTTTTTATCGGTGCATGTATGTATAATTGTATATACATGTCTAGATTTAAGCAGAAATATCATTGAAGACGAATATATAATAAAGTTGGTAGATAAATTGTAAGTTTCATTAGAAATAGAATTTCATTCTTCTGTTAGTAATGTACTCTTTTTTCTTTGTAATGTAAAATTTATTAGTAATACATATACCTTTTCTCAGGAAAAAAAACCACCATAATGCTATAGTCGAATTCATATTAGTAGTTAGAATAAACCAATGTACCTAGGTTAAGCATTCCCATCGATACATAGCTGGCAACAATACGGAATTTGTTGAAAACTAATCTATACAAATAGATACTCTTCATTTCATTTCTTTTTGTTAATAATAACTACGAGATTTTGGTATGAATGACAGTATGTTTTGGAATTAAGTAACCGAAGCTGGTACATAAATCCAAAACTATCAGAAAGATAAACTAATGAAAAAAGGTTAACCAACCATATCGGGACAAGATAAATCGTGAATAAGTTTTTTTTTTTGTATGAATGATAAATAGAAATTTAAAGTTAAGTAATATTTTTCTTATGAAATAAATGGTCTGGTGCAGATTCAACGGCTTAGATTTTCTGGAAAGAATAATGAAAGGGAAGAGAATGATGTTCGTAGGAGATTCATTGAGTCTAAACCAATGGCAGTCTCTGACGTGTTTGCTCCACAACGCCGCACCAAACGCCAATTTCACCATCACTCGTTTCCCTTCTGGCCTCTCCGTCTTCTCCTTACCCGTACCGTTTCTAACTTCCTTAATTTTTTGTTTTTCTCCCCGGTATGGTCCGGTTTAATGTGGTTTAGATTAATTATGGTTCGGTTCGTATATATTGCATGCAATGCAGGCTTACAATTCCACGATTATGTTCTCAAGAAACGCGTTTCTGGTGGATATAGTCGGAGCCCCACCAAAGCGAGTGATGAAGCTTGACTCAATCTCGAGCGGTTCGCTGTGGAAAACCGCAGACGTTTTGGTCTTCAACTCTTGGCATTGGTGGCTGCATACCGACCGAAAACAACCGTAAAATCTTCTTCTCTCAAACATATATTGGTTTTTAGGATCTAGAGATTAGTATGGATTTAGTATATAACTAATGTAATTATTGGGGGATGCAGATGGGACGCAATTGAGTCCGGGAATGTAACGGTTAGAGACATGGACCGATTAGTGGCGTATGAGAAAGCGATGAGGACTTGGGCTAAGTGGATTGATCAAAACATTGATCCATCCAAAACCAAAGTCTTCTTCCAAGGTGTCTCTCCTGACCACACCCAGTAAGTTCTTTCTTTATATATATATACTCCCTTTTTATTCGATATAAATATACTTATATATCATCAACTATAGAGATTATAGACGATATCTTTTTCATTTAAGGTGTTACATGATGTATGCAGATTTTTTGTTGGGATTAATCTGAGTTTTGGTTAGAAACCGTTTGGTTACATAAAGAAATATACATTTTCTTACGACAAATTTGACATGCATAGATTAGAATAATTTAAAGTTGATCGGTTGACTATTTAAATTGATGATATTATTACAGCTCAAACGAATGGTCGAAGCAAGGTAGCAAAGGAAGCTGCATTGGAGAAACGAAACCGATCATGGGATCGAAGTATCGGGCAGGGCCACACAGAGCGGAGATGGTGGTGGAGAAAGTGATTAAGACGATGAAGAATCCGGCGCGGTTAATGGACGTGACATTGATGGCTCAGCTAAGGAAAGACGGACATCCTTCAGTCTACGGATTTGGCGGTCACCGGATGCCGGATTGTAGCCATTGGTGTCTTGCTGGAGTTCCAGATAGCTGGAACCAGCTCTTGTACTCTGAGTTGTTTCATTCTTGAATCTTGATTGATGATGGATAGAGAGTCCAACCTCATCCATATTTATATATATATGTACGTTTGATTGTTTTAATTGATTTTTTTGTCTCAAGTCATTTAGGTGTATGCTAGTTTTGGTTCCTGTTTTTGGATTTAATTTTGGTTTTTCGACAATCATAACTAGAAGAACTTCTAATCTAGTGCAGATGGGATTGGCACTATTTTTTGGTTTCTAAACAAATATTTTTCTTTAATAAAAAAAATCAAGTGTTGAATATATTGTTTTGTTTTAGATCTAGAATCTAGAATTCAAGATATGATTTCAAGATCTAGATCTAGAATTCCAGATTTAGATCTAGAATTTTAGATCTGATTTCAAACAACTTCTCTTCATCCAGCAAAGATATAGAAACACCTCGCTCTAAGAGAAAAGAGGAAAGAAAGAACAAACTAATTTGTTCAGACGGCGGCCACCGGAGCCACAACAAAGAAGACATGAGAAAATTTCAGTTTTATTTCAGTTTATTAGTTAAAGAAATAAATGTATAAGTGTTTAAATGAATTATACAATAGAAATTTAAACGTTTTTCTTAATATGGGTGGGAAAAAAAAAACTATTATAATGAAACAAAGAGAGTTAAAAAAAAACTTCCATGTGATGCATTTTCTTTCCTCATTAATGAATATTCTAACATCCATTCAACCTATCATTTAATATACTGAAAGAGAGAAAGAAAACATCTCCAATTCACGAACAAAATCGAAATGTCAACACTTACATATACCCTCATATATTAAACACACATATAAACAAAAACCACAAGAAATTAAAAAAAAAAATCCATCAAACAATTCTTCTTCCAAAACAACCCAAAACATCGACAACCTCTGTGAGTTTTGCAATGATGAGACATGCTGCTTCGATCGGAGTAGTAGCAGTCATGGTAATGATGTTTGTGGTATTGAACCAATTAGAGAGTGCTATTGTGTTCATCATCATCATCAAACAAAAAGTCTTGTAATATTTATAGAGGAAGTTGGGTCTACGACCAATCTTACCCTCTCTATGATTCCAAGTCTTGCCCTTTCATCGAGAGACAGTTTAACTGCAAGCTCAGTGGTCGCCCCGACAGCGATTACCTCAAGTATCGTTGGCAACCCTCCGGTTGCAATATCACCAGGTTATTCCATCTCTTCTTTATCAATTTATAACGTTTTCGATATGCAGATCTAGTGAGTTTTAAGTTATATAACAATTTGCGGATCAATTAGCATTGTTTCCGCAACTTTCTTCGTTCTCAAAAGGCCTTAAGTATTTCTTGAGGGGTTTCATAGGTTTTTAATTACGATTAATTGAACTCAAAACCTTAAGTATGTCGCATATATTGTAAGAATGTAAGAATGTCATATAATGTTATCTATGATATTGTCACATACGCGTGGTGTATGTATACACATGTCTAGATTTAAGCAGAAAATTCGTTGAAGACGTATCTATAAGAATTTTGGTAGATAAATTGTAAGTTTCATTAGAAATAGAATTTCATGCATCTGTTAGTACCTTTTCTCAGCAAAAAAAAACATAATAAATATGCTATAATCGATTTCAAATTAGTAGTTAGAATAAACCAATGTATCTAGCCCTAGGCAGAGTCGGTCCTGAGATATTTGAAACCTAATATGAAATAAAAAATTGGGGCCCTATAGAATATATCAAATAAAAACATAAAATTGCCGAAAGAACTCAAGTTTGCAAAAAAAAAAACAAAAAAAAAGATACAATATCCTAAAAGTTGATAAAAAAAACTATCGGTTTTGAAAAATAACTCTTCTTGCACTTTTAACCATGTCTCTTTCAATTGATATCATCTACAAACAATTGCAGAATTGCTAAAACCAAAAAACAAAAAGACTAACGAGTGACGATTGCTAAGCATAAACATAATAGTTAGAAAAACTAAAATGAAATTACAAAACTTTTGCGCCTTTATATAAAAATTCACTGATCAACAACTATGAAACCAAATAACAAAAAAGTTGATTAAAAACTATCAAATTCTCTTTACAATTTCTCGGCAAGCTTCTCTCTTTTTTCCCTACCGATTAGAAATTAAAAAATAAAAATAAATTGATTATGTTTATAAAATGGGTCCCACAATATAAAAATTTCTTTCTCCCCACTCTTTCTCTTTTCTCCACGACAAAACTAATACCTAATGTCAAAAAAAAATTAGTGGACACCAAAAAATTTGAGGCTCTATTTATTTGTTTCTTGTGTATGTGTCCATGCCGGGTCTGGCCCTAGGTTAAGCATTCCTATCAATATACAGTTGGCATTTGTTCCGAATATTAGTTATGTAAACAATATTACCGTTTTAAGTAATATTTATATGTTGACAAAAAAACCAAAAATAGCTGGTATTAATACGAATTTGTTGAAAACTAATTTAAAGGAATGGATACTGTTCATATCATTTTTTTGTTAATAATAACTATGAGCTTTTGGTACGAATTGGACAGTAATTTTTGGAATCAAGTAAATTAATGAAATAAGGTTAACGTTAACCAATCATATCGGGACAAAATAAATCGTGAATAAGTTTTTTTCTATGAACGTTGTATTTGTTGCAGATTCAACGGCTTAGATTTTCTGGAAAGAATAATGAAAGGGAAGAGATTGATGTTCGTGGGAGATTCACTGAGTCTAAATCAATGGCAGTCTCTCACGTGCTTGCTCCACAACGCCGCACCAAACGCTAATTTCACCATCACTCGTTCCCCTTCTGGCCTCTCCGTCTTCTCCTTCCCCGTAACGTTCTAACTCGATTAGATTTTGTTTCTTTTTTTCCGAGTAATTTTCCGGTTTAATCTGGTTTAGATAAATTATGGTTCGGCTCGTCTATAAATGCATGCAAATGCAATGCAGGCTTACAATTCCACGATTATGCTCTCAAGAAACGCGTTTCTGGTGGATTTAGTCGGAGCCCCACCAAACCGAGTGATGAAGCTCGACTCAATCTCGAGCGGTTCACTGTGGAAAACCGCAGACGTTTTGGTTTTCAACTCTTGGCATTGGTGGCTTCACACCAACAGAAAACAACCGTAAAATCTTATTTAATTCTATAGATATATCGGATTTCAAGATCTGGGGAGATTAGTCTTGATCTAGTATATAATTAACTAATGTAATAATTTGAGGATGCAGATGGGACACAATCGTGTCCGGGAATGTAACAGTTGGAGACATGGACCGATTAGTGGCGTATGAGAAAGCGATGAGGACTTGGGCTAAGTGGATTGATCAAAACATTGATCCATCCAAAACCAAAGTCTTCTTCCAAGGTGTCTCTCCTGATCATGCCTAGTAAGTTCTTTCTTTATATATATAGACTCCCTTTATATTCTATATAAAATATACTTATTAATCATCAACTATAAAGATTAGAGACGATACATAGCTTGCTTTTGGATCTAAGGTGAGATTCTAGACGCTACATACATGTACGTATTTAGTCTGAGTTTTGGTTAGAAATCGTTTGGTTACTTAAAAATATATATACATCACGAATTCGACATGCATAGATTAAAATACTTTGAAGTTGTTTGGTTGACTGTTGACATCGATGAGACATAATGTTACAGCTCAAGCGAATGGTCGAAGCAAGGTGGTAACGGAAGCTGCGTTGGAGAAACAAAGCCGGTTATGGGATCGAAGTATCGGGCTGGACCACACAGAGCGGAGATGGTGGTGGAGAAAGTGATTAAGACAATGAAGAATCCGGCGCGGTTAATGGACGTGACATTGATGGCTCAGCTAAGGAAAGACGGACATCCTTCGGAGTACGGGATTGGCGGTCGTCGGATCCTGGATTGTAGCCATTGGTGTCTCGCTGGAGTTCCAGACAGCTGGAACCAGCTTTTGTACTCAGTTGTTTCATTCTTGAATCTTGATTGATGATGCATATAGAGAGAGTCCATTACATAGAGTTGTTTCATTCGTGAATCTTGATTGATGATGCATATAGAGAGAGTCCAACCTCATTCATGTACGTTTTTGTTGATTTATGTCTCAAGTCATTTCGGTTTATGATATTTTTGGTTCAGTTTTTTCGACAATCATAACTATATTAAAAAACTCTAATCTAGTGCAGATCGGATTGGCACTATTTTTGGTTTCTAAAAAAAAATTATTTTTTTAATTATGCCATCATAGGTTGAAACAAACATGTCATTCCAGTAAGTTAGGTGAATCCATTTTAGTTTAGTTTTGTAGATTAGTTATTTCGATCTAGTTTCAATTCGGAATTTAGTTTTCAGGATTAAATACACTATATAAAAAATACAAAATAAACAATACACATAGTTCTAAATTTTTAATACAGAACTTTAGAGTCTATGAACTTTACAAACTGATCGTTTGAACAGAATCCTCGACTAAAGTAATATCTTTTTTTTTTCGTTAGAACCTATTAATTTTTCAAAAAATTATTTTACAGAATCCTAAGTTATTCTATTATATAGTCAATATATAACCTTTAGGGTTCTAATATATTACTCGCCCCTCCCGTCGATCAAAATTTTAATTTTTATTATTTGTGTTTTATTTTAGCTATCGAAATTTTTTATTTGTGAAGAAAAAAACTTTAATTTGGTTATTTTTAAAGGAAAATGAAATTGATTTGGTTATTTTAACTTGGCCTTAGCGCAAAAGACAAACAACATCTCTCTCTTTTGCTTCACGTCTGCGAGTGTCATCGAGCTCCGGATCTCATCGGAGTTTCAGCAATCTCGCCATCATTCCACCGGAACTTCCTTCATCCGTTTATCTTTTCACCGTCCCACGCCGTTTGGCGGACTTAGGAATCTTGAGATATCGATTTGAGAGAAAAGACTGTCTCCAAGCTTAGATTTACAAATTCTCCGCGAGAAAAAAGTGGAGACAAGGATCATGGCTATGGTGGATGTTCACCGGTTCGCTGAATCAATCACTTGCCATGCTTGGAGTCCTGATCACTCCAGTAAGCTTCTAACTCTGTGATTCCGAGATGCTCTTGTTTCTGTTCCTTCGCTTGTGTTTAAATTCCTTTCTTTTACCGTTTTTTCTTTGGGAAGATGAGAACGGAGTAATGGGTAACAGAAGCTGCAGACGTAGATCATACTTTCTTCACAGAAATAGCAAATTTTAGTTTTTGGAATTATATGAGGATCTATAGTTTGACTGGTAAGAAAGATAGATGAGGGAACTGAATTGACTTATGCTATTTGAATATATCTTGGGAATTAAATTGCTTGTAAATCCTTGGAAATTGACAACTTTTTGGTAAATTCTTGTTGCCCCTTGTGTCTGTTTGTCGGTGTCTCTTGTTTCAAGAAGGAATCACAAGGTTAATTGAATTGGTTTATGCCTCATTATAGGAAAATAACGATAGATCCCTTCATATATATTCTTACTAGTTTACGTTCAACATAGCAAGAGAGCAGTTGATTATTCCAGAGAGAGGCTATGTTGGGTTAGGAGCAGTTGGTATCAAGTATTGTACATTAGTTGATGATCTTTTCTAAACAGATGAACCCAATGTCTTGTTACATATGGTTTAACGTCTTTTGCAAAGCCTGTAACCATTTATGTGCTGTGACATATGTTTCGTTTTTCTTGTAGTGGTTGCACTTTGTCCTAACAATAATGAAGTTCATATCTATAAATCATCGCAAGACCAATGGGAGAGGTTACATGTCCTCGAAAAGGTGAAGCTTTCTGTCTCGGTTTTGAAACTAATGAGCAAGCACTCCTTTCCTTTGTCTTCTTGGGAATTCTACACTTTATGTAGTTATATTTATTCTCATTAACTGATCATTTATCCCTTACAACAACTTCATGATTTTTGTTTGAATCGTTGCAGCATGACCAAATTGTTTCTGGAATAGATTGGAGTTCAAATTCCAACAAAATCGTCACTGTTTCCCATGACAGGAACTCGTAAGTTGCAACCTGTGATATACTTAGAGGAAATTATCTATATGAGTAACCTTGTACGTCGACTAATGCTATGAGAGACTGCAAACCTTTTATCTTAGTTCACTGTTCTTATAGTTCTTTAAACTGAATTTGGAATTCCTGAAGGTACGTGTGGAGCCTGGAAGGAGGTGAATGGGTACCAACTCTTGTTATTCTTAGACTAAACCGTGCTGCACTTTGTGTCCAATGGAGTCCAAAAGGTAGACGTATCAGATCCATAAGTTACGAGTTTAGTTTCATTGTCTATGTAATATGTAATGTACGTTCCCTATGATTTCTGCAGCTTCTAATCTATTTTGCCATCTTTTTGTTCAATACCCTTAGAGAACAAGTTTGCTGTTGGAAGCGGTGCTAAAACTGTTTGTATATGCTATTATGAGCAAGAGAATAACTGGTACTTTCTTCTTCTGCTCTTATATTCTTATTATTAATCATGGATTTTTCTTTGGCATGTTGCCTGGCTTCTATGGTACGAATGGTGTTGATGGTCTATTATTCTGTTGTGTTATCTACTTTCTTTTTGGTGGATACTGTGTTATGTACTGGCATGTTAATTTATATTATCTTGACATGCATAATTGTGTATTTTGTAGAGGTTTTGAAATATCTAGAATGGTGCAATTCTCGCAAAGTTTGTTATGACTTTCATGTAAAGTTTCGGTATTTTGGTAGGCTGACATTTCTTGGCTTTACTGTTCTCAGGTGGGTCAGTAAACTTATCCGGAAACGGCATGAATCTTCAGTCACAAATGTTGCTTGGCATCCTAATAATGTGCGTGCAGTAAACACAACCTCATGTACTTCAATAGCTAAAATATTAATCAGGCTTTCGATTGATGCTTTCTCTACCGAAAATATTATATATGTTGCCACTGGATAGAGTACATGATCCCTAAAATAGAATATCAATCTCCACAAACTAGCTAATCTTCTAAGTCATGGTTATTGGTATGCTTTTCCTGTGGTGCTCTCTGATTGTCATTTTTGCATTAGATTCTTCTGGCAACGACATCTACAGATGGAAAATGTCGGGTATTTTCAACATTCATCAAAGGAGTTGACACAAAGTATGCTCATTACTTGACCGTCTACTTTAAAACCATTTTTGCAAATGTGGGCCAGTTTCTTATTTTTCTTCACTGACTGGGCTGATACAGGGATTCAAAAGCAAGCTCACCAGCAGAATCTAAATTTGGGGAGGTTTGTTTAGTAGGCTTTCCTTGTTTTTAGTAATATACTAATGCTTATGCCATATATATGTTCCCTCCACCCCTTCATCTAATACTAGGGAAATTTTTTCTGCTGTGTCTTTGTTGAAACAGCAAATTCTTCAGCTTGATCTTTCATATTCTTGGGCATTTGGTGTGAAATGGTCTCCAAGTGGAAACACCTTAGCTTATGTAGGTCAGAATATCCTTAACACTTGAGATGTTTGTCCATTGCGATCTGCTGAAATTATACAATGGAATTTCAACTTGGTTACATAATTTTTACTGCCCTCTGTCTCACTTCCTTTCTATCTGTAATCTTGTATAGGTCATAGCTCCATGATTTACTTTGTTGATGATGTTGGTCCTTCTCCTTTAGCCCAAAGCGTTGCATTTCGAGATTTGCCTCTTCGTGATGTGGGTCAGCATCCACCCTTCTTTTACATTTGAGAACCTGGTCTTCTCCGCGTGTTATGTCCTGAATTGATATATTATCGGGAACTTTCTGTTTCAGGTCCTCTTTATTTCTGAGAAAATGGTGATTGGCGTTGGTTATGACAGCAACCCGATGGTATTTGCTGCAGATGATACTGGAATATGGTGTGTAGCTCTCAGAAATATCTGCTTAATTTTCTCCTCATCTTAGCTGTTTGCGTACAATCAAATCTTTCCATCCTCTTATTATGCTTAAATCACAGGCTAGATAATTACTTCTGAAATGATCTGCACACCGATAATTGCCTAGTTTACAAGCTTTTGTTTTTGGTCTGTAGGAGCTTTATAAGATACATCGGAGAGAAGAAAGCAGCATCTTCAGGTTCCAGTTATAGTTCGCAGGTACATACCGAATTTTTTTTCTTGTATTTGTTACAATATGTCTGCTTTTAGCATTATAGTATATAATATGAGTGAAACTTTAGCGTATTCCTGAATTTTTCCTCAAACGTTATAATCTTTCGGGTAAGTGCAGTTACTCTTTTTTCTTTCGCATTTACTATTTTCCACTGGCATTATCTGTTCTGTTTTGTCTAACCCGTGTCTGTTCATTATGTTATGTTTTCAGTTTTCCGAAGCATTTGGGAAATTCTATGGTCAATCAAAGGCTGCAACGGCCAACGATGCTTCTGAATCCTCTAAATCACGTGGAGGCGTTCATGATAACTGCATAAAGTAAAATATGTCTTGAGCTAACTTTGCTTTTACAAGTTCACGTGCAAGACAATGTCTCTTTCACTCTTTTACTCCATTGTCTGTTAGAGCCTGACCAGTAAATTTACCTGAAACTTGCAGTTCCATTGTACCTCTGAGCAAAGCGGGGAGTCCTAAAGTAATGCGATTCAGCACTTCAGGTCAGTCACTTATTTAAATTCATATATACCTTCATGGAATCAGCCGATTCATTTGCTCGTATATCTGTTTGTTATTTATAGGATTGGATGGCAAAATAGCCATATGGGATCTAGAAAACATGCAAGAAGAACTTGGCCATCAGCTTTAATAAACACAGAAATAAAACAAATCTGGATCACAAGTAAGGTTTACTTAATTTGTATATCAGATTTTTTTTGTTTCCGTTACAATTTCGTATTTGTTTCACTTTGTAAACTACAATAATAAAGGCCTTATTTTCTTTGTTTATGTAACGGCAAGGGCATGTATTAATAAGTTTGTGCTCTGTCGTTAGGCTCTGGATCTTTGTAATATCTTGAATGCTTTATGTTTGATTCATTATAGTTGTAGCATCTTGTAATACCTTTTTGTGAAGTATATTACATTTCATGTTTAGCTTTGCGTCGAATCAAGACCATCTCGAGCTTAAATCAGATCATACCTAACCAAAAACACAAGATTTCTTCAAATTTTCTGTCAAGTTCTTGAGAAGAAAATGTACTAGCTTTTGTCCTCTGATCAATATTGTATTTTCCACAAAAATGAATGCTAAATATAGACAAATGTGAATCTTCTTGTCTCAGATGATGTAAGTGTAATCCAGGACAAAATCTGCTGATGCGTAACAGGCAAAACTGTTTACATTTGGAATGATTCCAACAACCATTCTCACTTATTGCGAATTTAACTACTGTCCTTGTCCTAAGCAACTTCCAGAATACCTATAACTATAAGCATAAACTTCAGATGTTACTCAGAAGCAGAAATGCAGAGAAACACAACTTGAAGGATCGATTATATGTCTCCATGATCATTCCTCTTCGTCCCATAAGCAATGAAGTTGACACTGATGTCGTCTGACAATAACCATCTTCCTGTCATTGGGTTGTAAACAAATCCAGCCATTTCTTTCACCTGCAAACCATAGTTTCCAGTTTATCATTTCTACCACAATGTGTATATAGGCAACAATCCAATACAGATAAACAGATGAACACTCCTTCTTGTCCACAACGTGAGACTGTACTTTCGTATTGTTTCAATCGGCTTCAGATCAGGTTATTGAGATTGACATAAGCATTATTGAAGGGGAAGGGAATTGGCTTACATCGACTGAAGCACGTTGTAATATCATAGTAAGTTCTTCAGGAGTTAAAAAACTTGACCACTGGTGTGTGCCTTTGGGAAGCTGCAGGTGATTTGTTATACAAAGACCAAATGTGAAACCAACAACACATGTCGGGAAATGGTGTTCACAGAAGATAAATGAGGTAGGAAACTGAAGATTACCCAATGTAAAATGTACTCTGCTGCAACAATGGATGATGCATATGCTCGCATAGAGCGATTAATGGTAGAAAGTATTGTGGCCCCGTTGGGGATGGTCAATGCTGACAACGACTTGCAGAATTCTGCAGGGTTTGCTACGTGCTCGATGACCTTCATTGTAAAAACCAAAAAGCTTGCCATGAAAAAATGAAATTGGAAGCGAGAAATGGAATGTTATAAATATCAGGGAAGTTTGACAAAGGGAAAGGTACATGCTGAAGGGTAGATGGACCAGAAAAAGTACCTCTAAGGCAAGAACAGCATCAAACGTCCTCCCTTCATCCACTAGCTTTTCTGCGCTAGAAAAAGATATTACTTAGTACTTAAACATAGAAGAGATGACAGAGAATCAGCTTTTGTAGGATTCCATGCAACTTCTATTGATCATCATCTAAGATTACTAGATTAGTAAAAAATACCTGCTGTAGTACAATGGTATTCAATCGTTGAAGTCACTGGATCCATATCCTGCAGCGACATTTTATTGACATACAACAAAGAATAAAAGTCAAGATACAAGGGGTTTCATGAACTCGAGTCCTATGCAATAATGTGAAAACGTGTTCTCTACTGTTAAAGTGATAGCTGCCAACATGAACTGCCAACCTTGACAGGACTAAAGTGTAGATTTCATAAATATATAGGTATTCAAGAAATCTACTTCATCACATGGAGGACACAATTGCATAGAACATAGCAATGCAGCCAGTGTATAAGTTATATGTATAATCAATGATGCTATTAAGTAAGAGACCTTACAGCGTGAAGACGGGCAATTTTGACATTCTTATCAACAGCATCAATTCCTGTGACAGTTGCCCCCATCCGTGCTAGAGGCTTCAAACACAAAACAATAAGCCACAGGTGACCACATCATCTTTATATCTAACAACAATGTCATTCCAATTGTAACCAGAGTCGCTCAACTTAGACTGATCTCATAAAAGGAAGAACAGAAAATTCTATTCCAAATACGGTATGCTGGAAAAAAATACCTCAGAAAGTAGCCCGCCGCCACAACCTACATCAATAAGTCTCAGACCTTCAAAAGGCCTAGCAGAACTCGGATCCTTACTGAAAAAAACAAAGTTAGTCCAACAGAGAAAGATAAAAAGACATAAAAACAAATGGTCTACAAGAAATGCACCTGAAGTGCCTACATAAGGTTGAGCGGATGAAAGCCAACCGAGTTGGATTCATTAGATGCAACGGTTTAAAGGGCCCTTCAGAATGCCACCTTCCCATAAGAGCACAGGGCAAAGAAATTATGTGAAGCCCTCAAGACTCAAGACCCGACTTTTTCAAGAATCCATGAACAAATTATTGAGCTAAGCAAGTATCTGATCACATCTTCGAAGTTCTTAGCTTGAATTTATATAGTCTAACCGCTTACACACAAGATTCAATTGCATGAAGAAATAGTGATATCGTGGATAATCTATGTAAACAAAAGCAGATTTTCCCAAAACCACGTCAACAATCAACCTCGACCCAAGAGATGAAACTTCACTTTTGTTTGTAGATGTTCCAAGCATCCAAACTTTTGATCGTTTCTTAAAAATGAAATTTCTTGTCCTTGGGATTAAAATTCTACCACTCATTTCAGCAATGTAACTATTATCTGAATTATAACCAAACGAGAAAACAAGTGAGAGACGAACCAGGTATCGGCAATGGCAGAGAATTTGGCAAGTTCATGTTCCTTCAGAGAAGATTTTGTTGACGATGTACTT
This sequence comes from Kernera saxatilis, assembly GCA_900406395.1. Lineage (NCBI taxonomy): Eukaryota > Viridiplantae > Streptophyta > Magnoliopsida > Brassicales > Brassicaceae > Kernera > Kernera saxatilis. Next base: position 2,926 of record OVAY01001334.1, on the reverse strand, counting down.
GAGCTTTTATTGGCAGCTCCGTCGGAAGAAGATTCCGACGAAGCATCAGTGCCTGAGGTCGATAACGGCCGCCGGTGAAGAAAACACGACGGAGGTATGACTGGGGGAGATAAGCGACGAGCAGAGAGAAACCTTTGCAGTAGATTCATCGGATTTGACGCCAAAAATTCGAAAGATCAGCAATGGTGAGACAAAGAGAAAGCCACCGCGACTTTAGCAAACGGCGGTCGGAGTAACTGACGTCGAATTTCGCCGCCGACGGAGGGAACGAGCGAAAATGAAGAGAAGTGAAGTGCAAAATTGGAATTTCCAATGGATGTGGTCACGGATGCATAATGGGCCACACCGACCCTGCCCATTTAGTGTAGCTTTATATTGAACGGGTCTAACTATATAAGGGCTTATATACTAGTGAAAGGCCTATAATTTTTTTATGATAACTAGAAACAAAAGTCTTCAAGAAAAATAGGGACATATCGGCTATAATTGATTACCACTTTTGAGGAAAAAATAATGAGGAATCTCATATTTCTCAAATATATTACCATTTACAAATAATTTTTGTTCATCATTTAGATATGTGGGTCCTATACTACTCCCTAATATTCCTATTTTTTTTAGGAATTATAGAACAAAAATGTTTTTTCCACAAATTTAAAGAAGAACAATGAAAAACAATAAATAAATTCGTTTTTTATTATTAAATAATTTTAAAAATAGTTGTTATGATAAGATTTACATTACTATATATAATAACTTTAGTGTTTTTATTATATAATAATCAAAAAATATTTTTGAGAAATAATTTCATGTTAAATTAAGGTTATGGTTTTATTTTAAACTCATATTGATAGTTATATAAATTTAGAAAACAATTTCTAAAATAATTCATATTAAAATAAAATTTAAAATGATGTATTTAAATTACTAATATAATTAATTAAAATTATATAAAATTTATAAATTAAATTCATACATTAATTTTAAATTAAACCTAAATTAATTTTAATACTTTTATTATTTAAATGTGGTTCATTAATTTTTTTGTTAAATTTATATATCAAATATATTTTTAAATATTTGTTCATCTTTTTGGTTACCATTTACTATGACATTTTGTTCAATTTTTTCTCTGCATTCGTTCCTCTTCATTTCTGTTCCCGATCATTTTTCATTTCCTGTTTGTTCTTTTTCCTTTTTGTTACTGTTATTCTTTGGGTGGTCACCAGTCGAAACCATTGAATTGACGATTTGAGAACATGTTAAATTTTGTTCAAATCTCTTCTTATTCAATTAATGATTCTAAAAATTAGTTTTAAAATTATATCTTATTGGATCTCGTATTTGTTAAAATCATTTCAAATACAAGGTTATTGGATTAATGATTTATAAAGTTTTTTAAAATCCCACCTTATTGGAAAATATGGATTTCGTTAATAAAATATATCAAAAATAATTTCGAATTATTTGAGAGGTAATTTGTATTTAAAAATTAGTGGTTAAAAATAACACCTCATATGGTGGTATTTCAGAAAATTTTAATAAATTAATTAAAAATGACTGAAATAAAATAATTATTCTATGAACATATTAATTTGACGGTTATAACCTAAGAGGACCAAACCAACTAAACCGGTTTGTTCGGTTTTTGGTTCGGTTCGGTTTTCACCTACGATTCAACTTTAAAAATCGATTTTGATCTTTGGTTCAGTTTGGTTCGACATCTCCAAAGCGATCGGTTCTTTGGTTTTTATAATTGAATTTTTTATATATTTGAACCGGTTTTAATCGGGTTTCTCTAAAATAACCGAATAAAGCGAACAAACTGAAAACCGAACGAACCAAACAACCCAAAGATACCAAAATAAACCGAATTTCTTGAAAAAACCAATTTTTTACCCCAAAAAAAAACAAAAAAATCGTTGATAACCAAACCGAACAAACCAACTTCTGAACCGAACTGAACTAAATTTTTATTTGTTCAATTAGGTAGAATTTTTCCTAAATCGAACAAACCGAAAGCCAAACACTTTATTTTAAACAATTTTCAATCAAATTTGTAATTTTTTGAAATATCATGAAATCTCTACTAATTACTTGTTATAGTAATTCTTCGTCCTGGGTTTGCGGCGTAAACCGACCAAACCGAACCGTGTAAGCCGACAATTTCGGTTAACGGTAACCGAGAGGAAATCAGATGTAAACCGGTCGGTGAAAGCAGAAGGTGCAAACGGATTTCGCTTTAGTTCGGTTCGGTAATCGGAAACCGATCGGTATTTCTAAACCGAGATTCTGCATCCATATATAAGAGAAAAACCTAATTTTAGGTCGAGTCCTTTTTTTTTCTTCTCCTTCGACTCCGCCGTAGGCGAAATCGCGATCCCTAAAATCGTTTCTCCTTCTCCGATCTAATCGTCTCTTCTCCGATCTAATCGTCTCTTCTCCGTCTTCGTAATCATCTTCATCATCTCGTCTCTTCTCCTTCAACGTCATCACCTTCATCGTAGATCATCTCTTCTTCTTCTTCATCCTCATCTCGTCTTTTCTCCTTCAACTTCATCTTCTGCAGTCGTGACCACGACTTTTATAAGGCAAGCTGCTATTCCTTATTATTAACCGGTTATTCATGTGATTGCTCTCTGTCTCTGATTTTAATTTAGGGTTAGGGTTTCGAAAAAAAAAGATTTTAGATTCGTAAACCCAGGATGAGATTTTGATCATAGGGTTAGTGTGTAATTTGTTTATTGTTCTTGTGTGGTGTGATTGAGTATGTGTATTATAGTGTATTGATACTAATTCGAGCTTATGTTACTATTGTAGATGTCCGAAGAGCATCACGAAAAGGAACCTCCTCCTGAACCTGCGATGGGACAAGCAACTCAGGCTGGGAACAAGCGAAAGCAACCTGATTCTCCTGCTGACAGGC
>OVAY01001333.1:0-30348 GCA_900406395.1 Kernera saxatilis | reverse complement strand
CCGGAAAAAAAAAAAAAAAAAAATGAGTTTTCAAAATTTTGATTTTCAAATCATCATATCACCTTCGATTTTCAACGGATTTAGGTAATTTTTGGGTCTATTCTACTCGGATTTTTGTGCTCTTTCCATTCCCCCTGCTCTTTTCCACGATTGGAAAAGATATGTTCCACGAAATCCCTTTTTCAATCCTTTTTTCTTTGAGTCTGTTGGCCTTTCTCTTGATTTATTTTCACATCGGGTCGGTGTGAAGTAAGTCTGGGGGAGGGTATTTGTCGTTACTAACATTGTTTTCTCTCTTTTGTTTTATTTTTCTTGAGTCAGTTTGAGTCGTTTTATTGAGTCAAATTTTGTTGGGAACTATGAGCTTTTCTTAGAATCTTTGATTTTGATTTGTTTTCTAGTGAACATTCTTGCAGATTTGGTTTAGAACATGCAATCTAGAAATCCTACACTTCACTCATGTCTAGAAAGTCGCTGTCTACAGAAAATTCAAGCAAACTGATGTTGATTCTATCTTACATGACCATTAACCGGACTTAATCTCTCATTTTGGGGTTTGGTTATCGCAGAACACGACGTCCAACAGGTACTCAGAACACGCCCCTCGGTTCCTCTCTTAAAAAAAAAAATAAAAAAGAAGAAAAAAAAAAGGGATATAGGTTGCAAGGAAGTGAACTGGGAAGCAAGGCGTAAACCCGCACCTTCTCATGTCTCATGGAAGCCTGTCCCCATGAAAAGGAAAAAAAAAAAAGAATCAAAGAAAAGAAAAGAAAAAAAAAAAAANNNNAAAAGAAAAAAAAAGAAAAAAAAAAAAAAGGAGGAAATGAACTGATGGAGAAGCCTTGCACGTCCTGGCTAGTGTACTTGTAGGGAAAACGTCAAAATGTTCAGTGATCGATACTCCCTCAATGAGATTGCATGCTTGTAATAAACCAACCTTAAAGAATCAACAGATGTGCGCTTGGAGGTTCTTAGATCAGAAACTTCGAGTACGGTAAATGCTAGTGAGGTTGTGGTAGGGATTATAGTGAGAATGATCTAACCATGTTTGTCTTAGTGGTCTGCAGATTGTTATTTAGAGCATGGTTCCAAATGATATGTGAGTTCCTGCATTTTTTTTTAAATCTCTTTCTCGCTCTTGGTTTTCTGTTTGCTTGAGGGCAAGCAAAGACTAAGTCTGGGGGAGTTGATGTACTCCGTTTTTACGTGTTTTTATCGTTTGTTTTTTAGTCTATTATTGAGTCAAAATGTGTTTTAAGAGTCTTTTAGTCCTTTATCGAGTCTTTGCAGGTTTTAGGTCGCTTTGGATGAAAAGGAGCCATTTTGGGTGCAAACGAACATATAAAGATGCAGAGTAGTGCAGAAGGGTCAGACGTTTGGCATTCGTTGAAGAGGTTTTCACCGTTGGATAACGTTCATATTTTGACACAAGATAGCCACTGGAGTTAGCTTTCATTTGGAAGTGGTTTGAAGAGATTCTAACGGGGCGATCGAAAGTTATACCGATTTTCGTGAAGATAGGTTCATATGGCTCGCAGAAGAAGCAGGTGCAGAAATCACCAGATCGACCGGTGGGACCGATCGATCCGCCGTCCAAGGTCGATCCCAGCATCGCTCGCAAGTCCAGATCGACCACCAGATCGATCGATCGACTTCCCAGACGAAAAATTACCATTCTGAAACTTCATTTTTTGCCCCAGAACCATCCTAACTCAACCCAATTCGACCATAGACCTATTTATACCTATTTGTGAGCCACTTGTTAGGCTACGCTTCATACATACTTCATAATACACTTTATTTTATTCTCTCTTTCTCTGGAGCTTTTGGGGAGACGAATCTCTGACTCTGTGACATTGGGAGAAGATTTATGAACTCCTGTTTTATTTTCTTAATATCATTATGCATTCTTTTTAATCTCTTTATGTTTTCTCTGTTACCATGTGCGAGTAATTTCACAGTTAGGTTTTAGNGGATTCATGAATTGATAGATAGGATTGTTAGATAGGGAATTATCTATTGGCTTCTTCATCTAGGTTGTTCTTAGTGCTGGAACTAGATTAGCTACCTAGTTTCTGATCTTAGGTTATTTAGATACAACGACAGTTGATTTGAAAGCCTGAAAACAACTTAGATGAACAGAGCGTCCTTAGCCAACGAAAGCTGATGTTAAGGCGTTTTGTGAACTTATCAAACTCATTCTTAATGCGTGTTTAGCTTCTTGAATTCAAACGACAGTTTAGAATCTTAAGTTGTTAGGCATAGTAATTGACGCTACGACAGTAAGTTGATTATAAATCAGTGATTTGATTTCGAGAACGTTGCTTAATGCATTCCCTGTTTATCAGTTATCATCTATTAATCATGTTTCCTGCGAATATCCATAATGCCTGACGTCTTCATCTCATAAGTTTACATCTTTTACTCTTTTGCTTTTTAATTCATCTGCATTTGAAACAAAACAACAACCATATTTTGTCTTAGCTCTACTTTACTTCCATAGATTTGCTGTGTAACTTTGGTCTCTGTGGATTCGATCCCTCTTATACTACTGTGATTTACTGTGCACTTGCAGTGTTATTTTAGGGTTAAAACTCTGAGCTATCAAATAGTAAGCATTATTGTTTTTAAGACACATCATAAGTATTATTATTTTGGCCATGTTATATTTGATTTTTTCTTATTTTCAATCCAATATATTGTTTTTAAGGGTCATGAAGATTTACTCACGGAGTTTGCCGAACTTTACCCATCGGCCTCTATTACAAATAGTTAATTACATTTCTTGAATATAATGTTTGGAATATAAGAGAACGAAAAGACTAGAGATTCAAACGTAAAAGAGAGTGTATAGTTTCTTTTTGTAGACATTTGAGTTTGGTTCGATTCTTACTCTAGAGAACATGTTATCATGACATGCACATACGCTTCTATACTGAAGTATAATGATTGGGTATAAGAGAGGAAAAGAGAGTGTATAGTTTCTTTTGTACAGGTTTGAATTCAGTTCGATTCTTCTCTTACATGTACATATGTTTTATATTAAATCTTTCTTTTTAACAAGAAGACATAAGATTTAGGTTGTGTCGATTTTTTTTAAGATCATCTTTTGATTAGAAAGCGAGAGGAAAAAGAGAGTGCAGCGTAGAAACAAAAAGCCCCAAACTTAAACCTATAAAAAAACAGAGCAAACCAATAGAAAAAAGACCTGAATATGAACTTTTTTTAATGTAGAGTATGTAATTTATTTTATTATGCACAGTATGTAATTTTTTAATGCACATAAATAAATTTTATATTATTATATTGATTGGTTTGTTTAATAATAAAATCCGGGGTCAAAGTAGAAAGAACCCGATAAAGCAAGGGGGTCATTTTTCCAAATCTCAAATTTAAAAAACGACATCGTTTAAAGAAGAGCAAAAGCATATAAAAACCCTGCGAGAGAATTATACACTCTTCCCAGGAAACGTCCAAACCCTAGAGAGCCATCAACACCATGGAGACTCCTAATTCCTCAGGAGGAGGCTGGTCAGATCTCTCTCCTGATTTGCTTCGATCTATCTTCGAACGATTGAACTTTGCGGATTTCCAGCACGTTAAGATTGTGTGTTCGAACTGGAATTCGAGCTCGAAAACAGTTTCCCAGAAAAGCACAACCCCATGGCTGATGCTTTGTCCGCAAGGAAACGATGGTTGCGTGCTGTACATTCCAGACGAAGACAAAGTTTACAAGACGACTAATAGAGACTTCTCAGGGGTTCGATTCCTTGCAAGCTCGGGTAGCTGGTTCCTAGTGCTAGATTCTCGGTCCAATCTCTATATCATCGACGTGTTTACCGGAAACAAGATCGAACTTCCGCCTCTAGAGTCGCTCCAATCATGTGGATATACTCTGAAGCGAGTGGGAGATAAGGAATTCATAAGGGAATTTACTAGTTTCTCTGTTCCTTGTAGTCTGAACGACGATGATGATCTTATTCTTAAGGGTCTTTTGTGGGTAGACGAGAAGGCGGAAGAGTACGCTGTAGTTTGGTACTTCGACAGCAATCGCCCATGTTTAGGCTGTTTCAAGAAAGGGGATGATTATTACACTGAGATTCAGACGGAATACATCATTGATTTCTTTGATGTGGCTCTCCGAGGTCATCGTCTTTACATCTCAACGACTTCGCATTACAGTCGATTCATAGATTTTTCTGGACCACAAGGTTTCAAAGATGTTACCTGGACTAGCCTATTCCCAAATCCTTCTCCAATATATCTAGACAATCGATATCGTAGCACTATCGCGGTTACAACATCAGGAGAGGTTTTGTTAGTCCAGAGCAGAACCATTGTTGGCCATAGGAGCTTCTACGTCTCCAAGCATCTTGTTGAGGTGGATTCTCTAGATGATGAGGCCATGATTCTTGACTCGGGTATCACCGTGCCTGGTCTTGAACCAAACTCTATCTATTTCACCCGTTTTTGCCGTGGCCCTCCCTGGAAGTTCGACCTGGACATCGGTGTGTTCAATCTTGCAACCGAGGCCTTCAAAAGGTTCCCTAGTCTCTCTAACATGAAGCTCAAGGATGCTCGTTGGTTTCTCCCTCAAACTTGAAGTTTCTAAACTTTTCTCCTTTAGTTTCTCTGCCTAGCTAGTAGCGTTTTTATTTTTGTTTATTTTCCTTTTGATGCTTAGAAAACACTTGCTTCTCAAACGGAACAAGAACTTCTCCTACCATGATCTGTTTATATATATATATATCAATATTGTTCTAAAAGAAACGTTCACTGTCATGAGAGAAAATCTTTAGTGTATGTCCTGTTTTTTCTTCTTTGCTTTTTTCTTGTCTTTTTTACTAGGCTTCTTCACAGAGTCCTTTCTTATTCCCCGACCACGCTCGTTATGTGAGTCTTGTCTTAATGAAGGTGGTCTCTCTGGACCCAGGACTATCTTCCGTTCTCCTGTATCAGAAGTTTGCAACAGACCCTTCTCGACGGGAAGATAAGGCCCCGTTTCATCCATCCTATATAGGACCAATAGAGCCTCTGCTACGTTTGATCCTATCATTTACATGAGATTTAAAAGATGTTTTAGTCTGTGATTGTTCAAAACTGACAACTTTTGTGTGTATAATACTAAACATTGTGGTTTTATTTCGACAGACAACGTTATAGATAACAACCATTACCGTGATTGGAGAAAAGTCTCGATCTCATCATCTCCTAAGCTAACCTTCTCTTCTTATCACCGGAACTGCATCTCTTCTTATCCAAGCTCCTTTTCAAGAAACTACCACTCTGCTTCGTTTGGTCATTGCTACTTTCCTCTTTTGGTTTTCTTTCGAGTCTTTCATTTTCCAGCTCCATCTCTTTCTTCCGAACCCTCCACATCTCATTGGTTTCTACCGCTTTGTTTGCTATACAGTCGAGAAACAGAACATGTAAGAGTTATAGTAAACAATGAACGTTTAGTACAAAACACTCGTAAGCAGCGTTTAGAAATTACTTCAATCCCTTATCAGATACATCTTACTTTTCCAAACAAACCAAACAGTATTGAACTAGTCAAGAAACTATAATGGAGAGTCCATATAAGAACCGTAGATTCCCAATAAACCTCCTCATTGATGTTTCAGTCAAATCAACGAAAGAAACTAATCCTCTTCTAAAACCATAGCTATTGCTTCAAAAGAATAAAGGGTGAATAGAGAAAAAAAAACATACATTGTTGAACACCAAGAACAGTCGCTGTGAGAAATCTTGAGTTTGGTCGATGTCTTACATTAGGCTTGTCAAGATATGCTCTAACACCTTCTTTTTCACCTTGTCTCCCAATTCTCGCCCTTCTTCTTCCCCTAAGGAATTGCGAATCTCAATCGAATCGATCACCGAGCCGAAACGGTCCAATGTCCTCTATTTCGGTTCAGTTTGCTTTGATACGGTTTTGGTTTAGATTTGGATTTGAGGAATTCTTTGCAGAATTTTTAAATAAATTAAGATTTTAGTCAGTCAATTGTATACCTAGAGTATGTTGATTAATTTGTTGTAGCCTTGTATAGGTATCGGAAAAGCCATTGTTTCTTCTATAGTTTTACTTCTTGTCTCTCTTTTGTATTGTAATCTTTCCAAACCAATATTAATCAGATAAAAAAAAAAATCTTTTGTTTTATATCTATTATTGGCAAGATGATGAAACTTGGCTACGAGCCTAGTGTTTGTCATGTTTTCTTCGCTGCTCAATGGTAAGAAGATTTCTAAGGCCGTAACTTTAGTTGATAAAATGGTGGAAATGGGATATAAACCATGATATATACCGTCAATTTAACACTTTAACCAAAAAAAAAAAAAAAAAGCTTTACAAGCGGTAGCTTTCATTGACCGAAAGGGGAGAAGAGGTTATCTTTTTTCAACATTTTACTGAATTAGAAAAAAAATTATAATAAAAGATAACAACCTAACGAGTGTAAAGTTTTTACAAATCACATGAGAAAAACCTGGTTCGTGTAAAATTAGATCCTTATAAATCAAAATTTAAAGAAAGAGATAGCTTAAATTAGATATGTTTGAATGTAAGGTACATATAACTTCTTAAATATATATAGAGGCACACACTTTGTAATTTCTTTTTAATTTTTGAAACATCCGTAGTTCATTTCAATCATCTCAAATGAAGAAGTCGCTTCAACTCTCGTTTACCATTCTAACTTTTTTCATCATTCTTATGCAAGGTTTGTATATACAATTAAAATCGTCTTAATATATTACATACAGTCACTCTGTAAAAATCTTATTATGAATACCATGCTTCTTTTGTCAACTATGAATACCATGTTATTTGTTTTGACTTTCAAATTTTTTTAAAATATCAATTCAACTATGTTATTAATTTAGAATCTATGTTGAAAATGTTTTTCAACACAATATTATGCATGTAGTATCCAGAACTTCTTCACCTATTATGGTTAATTACCTCATTTGTAATAATATGGTATTTGTATATTATGAAACGTGATTGTGATATAGAGTTTAAAATTTCGTTTTGAGGATTTAGAGTTTAATTTTGAGGGTTTAAAGTATTGTTTAAGTTTTGTGCTACTTCTGAAACTTAGAACTAGTATTTTTAAAAAAAGTATATTAAAATATGGTTTTTTTTTTTGAATTTTGTAATTTTTTAAATAAAAAAAAAACTATTGGTGGTATTTTTGGAAAAAAAACTTAGTATTTTAAAGTATTTTTCAAGAATAAATTTGATATTCAAAATTTAAAATTAATATACGAAAAAAATCGCTCAAAACATCTATAAATATATTCACAAATAAAAAAAGATACTACATATCTCCACTTTTTAAGTTCAAAAACCTGAGATTTTATTTTTGAAATATTACAGTAACAGGAGCTGATGAGTATAATCCATTACTAGAGTGTTATATCAAGATTCCACCAAACAAATTAGATAAATGTGTTCGCCAAGAGTGTGAGTCTGTGTGTTTGGCGAAGAAGAGAAAAGGGGTCGGTAAGTGCAACCCTAGTGGTACCATGTGCATTTGCCGTTATCGGTGCTGAACATTAGATAAAAGCAGTCGGTATGTGCAATTTCTAATCATTATTCAATATTCATTAGTGACCTTAATTTTTTTTGTTATTTTTAATAATTTACAATAAGAGTGATGCGGTAACAGAGTCAAAAGAAGCTGAAGTCGTTGGAATTGGAGGGAGAAGAAAGTCAACAAGAGAAAGCAAACCAAATCCAAAGTATCACGACTAAGTCTTCTTTTTATTTTCTGAATTATTGTTTTGGTTATTGCAAATAAGCTTGGTCTTTCTCTGTTCCTGACTTGTAGGATCAGAGTAAGTCATATTTCTCTTTTCCAGTTTCTAGTTCCGAATTGTTTCTTTTATATATTAATGGAAAAACACCGAAAGGAAGTAGTCTTAACTACCCAAATTGATTGTCTTATGTTCTTGAATCTCTAGCTTTGAAGAGGGACCGCATTAAAAAGTCTTTTGATAAAAACTAAAATTTTTTTTTTTTTTTTTTTTGGAGTATGAGTGGTGTATTTTGTTCTTTGTTTGTGTTTCCTTTGGTAGGGCTTCAATTTTCGGGAGAAATTTTTTTTTTTTCATCGGTTTAGTTTCTGAGGATATTTTGTTGTTCCACTAGTGTTTGTAATTCTATCTATGCTCAGTCAAAAAAATAATTTCTCGGTTATCTATTATTATAAACTTAAAAGGATGTATGTTGGAGATGGGATGTGTACCTTCTAATTTAGTGCACATTGAACCTAGCTCGGCTCTTAAACAAAAGGCCCACCAAACTTGGTCTCGTGGCACCTCCGAAGAAAAAAAAAAGACCGATTCGCTACAAAGTAAAAGTAAAATGAAGAAAAAAACCGGGAAAAAAAAGAAAGAAGATCTATTCAAACCATCATAAAGAAAATAAAATATGCAATTTGTTATTCATGGCATATAAATGAAAAAATATACAATTCGTTAATAAAATATACCCTAGAAATCATGGCATATAAATGAAAAAGCTCTTCATTAAAGAAGAGGCAAACGCAACTATGCAATTCGTTAGCTTTTTACTCTCTTTTGGTTCTTAGATCTCTTTCAACTAGTTCGTTATGAACACGGCCTAGTTCTTTTGTATTCGATTCGATCCGAGAAAAGCTTAATAAAACAAGATTCCTCATTAAACCCACTAAAATTTATTACGTGAGATAACTCAAACCGACAACAATCAGCTGACCAGAACCGGCGACGACACAAGAACCATACCACGGGACAAGAATGGCATTTATGAGATTCTCCCTATTCTTTTTCCTTTTTTGTTATCATTTAGCCCCTTTTGTTTTCAATATTAACAAAAATAAAATATATATATTATTATATTGATTGGTTTGTTTAGTAATAAATTCCGAGCTTAAATTTGAAAGAAACGGATAAAGCAAGAGTGTCGTTTTCTCAAATCTCAAAACAAAAACGACTATCGTTTAAGGAAGAGCAAAGACATACAAAAATCCTCCGAGAGAAGATTATATATGAAACGTCCAAACCCTAGATAGCCATTCAACACCATGGAGACTCTTAATCCCTCAGGAGGAGGCTGGTCAGATCTCCCTCCTGATTTGCTTCGATCTATCTTCGAACGATTGAACTTTGCGGATTTCCAACACGCTAAGATTGTGTGTTCGAACTGGAATTCGAGCTCGAAAACAGTTTCCCAGAAAAGCACAACTCCATGGCTGATGCTTTGTCCGCAAGGAAACGATGGTTGCGTGCTGTACATTCCCGACGAAGACAAAGTTTACAAGTCGACGAATAGAGACTTATCAGGGGTTCGATTCCTCGCAAGCTCGGGTAGCTGGTTCCTAGTGCTAGATTCTCGGTCCAATCTCTATATCATCGACGTGTTTACCGGAAACAAGATCGAACTTCCGCCTCTAGACTCGCTCCAATCATGTGGATATACTCTCAAGCGAGTGGGAGATAAGGAATTCATAAAGGAATTTACTACTTTCTCTTTTGCGATTAATCTGAGTGACGAAGATCTTAAGGGTCTTTTGTGGGTAGACGAGAAGGCGGAAGAGTACGGTGTAGTGTGGTACTTCGACAGCCATTCCCCGTATTTTGGCTGTTTCAAGAAAGGGGATGATCATTACACTGAGATCCGGACGGAATACATCATGTATGTCATTGATGTGGCGCTCCGAGGTTACCGTCTTTACATCTCAACGACTTCGCATTACAGTCGATTCATAGATTTTTCTGGACCACAAGGTTTCAAAGATGTCACCTGGACTCACCTAGTCCCAAATCCTCCTCGAATATATCAAGACGATCTTATTGGTATCATTATCGCGGTTACAACATCAGGAGAGGTTTTGTTGGTCCAGAGCAGAACTATTGATAGCCATAGGGCCTTCTACGTCTCCAAGCGGGGTCCTAATCCAGACCCTAGGTACTACCAGCATCTTGTTGAGGTGGATTCTCTAGGTGATGAGGCCATGATTCTTGACTCGGGTATCACCGTGCCTGGTCTCGAACCAAACTCCATCTATTTCACCCGTCATGCCTGTGGCTGTCCGTGGAAGTGTTTTGAACCTGACCTGGACATCGGTGTGTTCAATCTTGCAACCAAGAACTTCAAAAGCTTCCCTAGTCTCTCCAACATGAAGCTCAAGGATGCTCGTTGGTTTCTCCCTCAAACTTAAAGTTTCCAAACTTTTCTCCTCTAGTTTCTCTGCCTAGTAGCATTTTTTATTTTTGTTTCTTTTCCTTTTGATGCTTTCTGGTTCTGAAAACACTTGCTTCTCAAGTATAATTATCGCCTTAATCAACAAATTGTTCGGACAAACAGAACAAGAACTTCCCTTAGCATGAACTGTTAACACATATCAACATCGTTTCGCATCTTCGACTAAAAGAAACGCTCACTGTCATGAGAAAATCTTTAGTGTATGTCCTGTTTTCTCTTCTTTGCTTTTTTCTTGTCGTTTTTACTAGGCTTCTTCACAGAGTCCTTTCTTATTCCCCGACCACGCTCGTTATCTGAGTCTTGTCTCAATGAAGGTGGTCTCTCTGGGCCCAGAACTACCTTCCGTTCCACTGTATCAGAAGCCTGCAACACTCCCTTCTCGACGGGAAGATAAGGCCCCGTTTCATCCATCCTAGGACCGATAGAGCCTCTGCCACGTTTAATCCTAATCATATAAAAGATGTTTTAGTCTGTGATTGTTCAAAATCGACAACTTTTTGTGTATAATATTAAACATTGTGGTTTTATTTGGAAAGGAAACGTTATAGAAAACAACTACCATTACACGAAAGAGAACGAGGATAGCTAGCAAACTCAAAGATTTAGAAGCTACTAGGTTGAATGTGAAAAGGAAATACCGTGATTGGAGAAAAGTCTCGATCTCATCATCTCCTAAGCCTTCATCATCTTCTGAATACCATCTTTTGTTTGACGATGCACGAGTAACCTTCTTCTTATCACCAGAACTGCATCTCTTCTTATCCAAACTCCTTTTCAATAAACTACCACTCTGCTTCGTTTGGTCATTGCTACTTTCCTCTCTTGGTTTTCTTTCGAGTCTTTCATTTTCCAGCTCCATCTCTTTCTTCCGAACCCTCCACATCTCATTGGTTTCTACCGCTTTGTTTGCTATACGGCCAAGAAACAGAACATGTAAAGAGTATTAGTAAACAATGATGTTTAGTACTAAACATTCGTAAGTTAATTCAACTAGTCAAGAAACTATTATGGACAGTCCATATAAGAGCCGTAAATTTCACTCACTAACCAACGAAAGAAACTAATCATCTTGCAAAACCATAGCTATTGCTTCAAAAGAATAAATGGTCAATAGAGAAAAAAAAAACATACATTGTTGAACACCAAGAACAGTCGCTGTGAGAAATCTTGAGTTTGGTCGATGCCTTACATTAGGCTTGTCAAGATAAGCTCTAACACCTTCTCTTTCAGCTTGTCTCCTCAATTCTGCTGCTTCTCCTAAAAGAATCGAAGCTATTCGATTTTCAGTTTCCAGATCCATCCTAACCAAAAAACCAAAAATCTCTGTTTGTGTTTATTCTCTAATCAAAACCAATCTGGGCATATCCAGAGACAAACGGGGAAACACAACACAACCGATAAGGCAGTGAAATCAAGAACCTTTTTAAAGCTTTATCAGCCACAAAAACTTGTGCAAAAGCTATGTTCTTTCGATGTGAGAGAGCAAGAAAGAGTAAATGAGACAAAACCCATCAATCGAAAACCACGAGAATTGTTTGTGGACTACAATGAAATTAGCTACCTGACGAATCAAGGTTTCACAAAGTCGTGCGATTTCTCGGCCTTCTTCTTCTTTCCCCTAAGTAATGCGAGTCTCAATCGAATCGATCACCGAGAAAGTTCTTGGTAAACCGAACCGGAACGGTGCAATGTCATCTCTATTTCTCGGTTAAGATATTTTGGTTTAGTAAATTCAGTTTGCTTTGTTACGGGTTTGGTTTAAATTTTGGTTTTTAGGAATTATTTGCAGAATTTTTAATTAAATTAAGATTTTAGTAATTTAAACTTTTTAATCTAGTTTTCTTTTTTAATTACGGGTTATTCCGAATTCACTTTTATTTTGGATATTTCAGATTGAATCATCCTCAAAGTTTGGGGCCGAAACTGTACGTCTTATATCTTAGATTGGATACAATTCTTTTTTGATTTGTGTACGTAAGTGCTCTTAAACGTTTGAACTTTGAAATCTGTAAACTCATGTCTCTTCTTATTTAAATACGCATTTGACGTCCTCATTGTACACCTGGAATTCAGCCGCACGTTACTTTACATTTTTGGCTAATTATCATATATGATGAATGAAATAGTACATCGAATACACTGCAAAAACAACACGTGTATCAATTTTCCAAATAGATTGTAACTATATTTTAGGATTTGAAGAAAAATAAATAAAAAATGATTCTCTTACCGCTTTAGAACTACTCCTAGAAAGAATGCGCACATACATTGTGCTTGGAGACCCAATTTGATTGTCACCCATGGAATGAATTTGACCAACATATGTATACTTAATTGATTGCTTCTTCCGGAAAACACTCACCCGATTTGTGGCTACCTTCTCTTGGGCAATGATGACCTTCTCAAGGCCATCAATGATAAAGTACACACCTTCATCATATGCATTCTCCGGCCTTTATCAAATCTTCATGGGATTTATATATGCAGCTAGAACTATGTTATAGATGAAACCAATTCTATGTACCTTCCCGATAAAAAAACTGAGAGGGGTGGCTGCTTCTCCAATCTTTTCTATACTTACGCTGCCAAAATGCATACGAAACGCATATGTGCAATTTCTCAATCTCGCATCTTTAGGGAGCAAGGGAGTGGTCTCTCTATCATACTCTATGTGATTATCGGGGTACTTAGATTAATGTCTCCAAACCTAATAGTTTACAAGAAAACAAGTATATCAGGCAAACAAAATATCAATAATTAATTGTAAACCCTGATTGCAACGAAAAAATAGAATCTAAGGAGTTATGCGAACTTACATTAAGTGTGAATATTGTTGGAAAATATCTTGATCTGTTCGAACTGGTCAATAATATGTTGAATGCATTCTTTAATGAACTTATTAAATGACTCGAGCTGGTGACGAACAATGCTATTGCTTTGAAGTACGCAGACATAACAGCCAATGCTTTTTCTTAACTAATATCTACATTTTGTACAATAATTGTACATGCAATTTTTGACTGTCTTTTGCCAAAAATAAATTGGAAAAAGTCAAAAACTATCCATGCAAACAAAAGTCAATTGGATAAAAACGAACTCTATAAACTTTAAAAGACAAATAAACAGACAAAAAGTCATATAGAGAAATCCAACATATTCTAAGCGACTGAGAAACATATTTGAAGGTGAAGAAACCCCAAAGATAGTTTTTTTAGAACTTAGACTTGAAGATAAATAACACAAAACTAATGAAGGAACAAAAACAGAAGAAATCTTCGTAACTTTTAAAGGGCATACAATAACCAAATTTAGCAATTACACACTAGCCAGCACTCGATCGGTTCCGTTGTTGGGGAAACTATTGACTTGATTGTTGAGAAATTTGCATGCCCAGAAGCTGTTGCTGCTGCATCATAACCTTTTGACATAAACATATCATCTTAACAAAGACCTAATTCGACCTAATTCGACCTAAGTTTTCACACTAATCAAAGGTTTTATGCTACATCATTCATCAACGAGATAGTCAAGCTAGGCTTATGCGCACATACCATTCAATATCATCTACTTCCATTAGATCATAACATAGTCATACCGAGAAATCCAACAATCACAAAGTAGAGAAAATATATGAAATCAAGCGAAATAAGCAACTGAGAAACATATTAAGGTAAACACTTATATCGACGATGAATCAATACCGGCGCTATCTGTTAGACCCAAAGAGGTAAAATGATGGTGTGAACTAGAGAGAACAATGTCGCTACGAGCTAGAGACTATCAGCAAGGCTGAGAAGAAAATGTGATGGTGCCTTAATGCGACAACGTTTTACCTTTTTTGGGTTGAGATAAAACATTTACCCCAAATAACGTCGTTATAACCTCCCATTGGTGTTCTTTGAGAAGGTTTTATTTGTTCTGCGATGTGATCACCAAGTGCTTTGTGGCACAACAGATGAAAATGGGAATAAAAGACGGCATCAAGTTAGATATGATGAACAATCATAACTTTCTTATACTGAAATCTTTCCTTTACCATGTTGGAGTATAAAGTGTAAAGCCGAGCTCCATTGCCTTTTATCATTTTCTCGAAACATTTTGGAGAAAAACTCCTCCTCTATCCCTCTTTACCATATATGTCTGTCTACGAAGCAATAAGCTGTCAACTTCACAAGCTGATTTTCATGGTCTAGATCTTATTAGAGTATTTTCCAGTCGAAAAATATCAAAGAAGAGTTGTTTTCGTTTAGAGTCAAGACTGCATTTATTTAAGTATGTTTCTCTCCTTCATGCAAAATAGAGCTTGAATTTCCTTTCTCCATGTTTTCTGCATGTAGAGTAGCTTTTATGAACGTTTTTATTATTGTATATCCTATTTATATAGATACTCATATTCATCAAATAAAATTAAAAAAAACGAGTTTGAGAATTTGGAGAGTCTTTGTGATCCCTTGGATCTAGATCATATAACATTTAACTAACAAAGCACAATAATAGCAAAAAAGTGAAAACTAAATCAATAACAATTGAATCATTGTCATACACTATTCATCACACGAAAAGACCTAAGTGCCTCTTATCCATATTATCTCTTTTCTCTCACTTACCTAATTCATCATCAATAGCCATTTTCTCCGGCTTTGTTTTCTGAAATGCGGTTCCGTTTCAGCAAAAAATGTTCGCCGTTGGATATTTGATAAGTGTTGTCGTTGGAACCAGGTTCCTCTTTAGCAGACGAAGGCGAAGACGACGAGACTAAGTTTTTTCTTTAGCACTTAACCTTGTTTTTAATGATGAAAAATATCGTACCGATCACGTTTTACATCCAAAAAGTTTTTTAACCATCTACATTTTTGCTAACGGTTAATAATATGAGATCAAACACGTTTTGCTTCAAAAATTTGTTTTTTTTACGCTTTAAACTTTCGTTTTAGTGATGGAAAATACGAGACCATAGGAACAAGTAAACAACCCTTGTGAATCTCAGTCTTCAACTCGCGCGTTATCTAGTTTGTATCATTTCGTCATATATTTTTTCGACATTATTGACTCAGTTCGGAATATCCGTCAATAATGCTGGAGGAAACACACTGGCTCACAATGAAAAAAAAAACTAAATGCAACAAAAAAAACGTAGTTGGGGGATAAAACTATTTTACATGAAATTAATAATCAATAACAAATGAGATTTAATCATGTCTATTTTTGTCTGTTCTTTTTTTTTTAATAGAAATAATTATAAGCTATATCAAATAGATCATTAGATCATATGATAGAATTGAATCCTTACGACTAGCAAGTTTATTGGCATTTCTAACGTAAAGACACACAAAATTCACAGAATACCTTGGTTTTAATTTGTTCGAGACAATGGTTGGTAGTTGTCAATTTTCTTGCCCTATCATCATGAACTTACATAAACTCTCTNGAACTTACATAAACCCTCTTTTTTTTTTTTTTTTTGGGGGGGTTACATTGTTAAATTTATTAATATGAAGCTAATTTTAGATGGGATCTAAATAAATGTTTTTTGAAATGACACTGATGATTGAAACATTGTTGCAGCTTTCATAGATCATAGATGAGGGGGCTGTAATGGTTGAATCCAAAAAAAAATCAAAGAATCATTACCGGAGGTTGAAGCCTTGCACCAAACAATATATAGCCAAAGCAATAAGAGGTATAGTAATGTTTGATACGGTTACGAATAGAAGATACACACGGAAGGTAGAGGAAAGTGTTTCTTGATGGTCATCCTAAAGGTCTACGTAGGCTTGGGCTTGACATCTAAGAGGCTCAAGAGACTGAAGCTGATGTAGAATTCATTTGATTGGTTCGAGATAAATATGTTTCATGTTTTGATATTGTCATTGGCCGATATTACTTACCCACGTACACAGTCTCATAAGATCAAAGATCAAACTCTTTATATATCAAAGGTAATATAGTTTGGGAAAAAACATTACACTGACACGAGTCACGACCTGATTTTTATGTGGACGCCAAAAACTCTCTATAGCTTCTGTCTTATTAGTAAAAGAGCTTTTGGTTATGAAGATATAGATAAAACTTAGCAATCATATAAACATTGACATATATGCGAAGCAGGCTGACCCTTCCATAGAATTTTACGATCAGAACAGTCACAACGTATGGCAAATTGTTTTGGGAAGCCAGGAATCTTTCTTAGCTCGTTTGCGCATGAACTCTTTCCATTATTTCCACACTTTCCAGGGTAAGGATGTGTATTGTTGCACCCAAACTTTGTTATTGCTTCCACTTCTATTGTGTTATATCAATAAAAAAAAACACAAATTATAAAAATATTTAGATAAAAAATTGATAACACAAAGACTAAATTTACCTCTAACATGGCTTATAACCAGAAATGTGAGAACACAAGAAATCATAAACAAAACACCGTTTTTCATGACTGGAAAAATGATAACACAAATCGTATATCTTAGTTACAAAACTTATTGCCTGTCTTTGGCAACAACACTCATAATAAATACACTCACTTAATACATGATCAGTTAAATCTAAAAATATATGTGGCTATTATTAAACACGGGAAAACAAAATGAGCCAAGTCAACGAGTTCGATGGGATCGGACTTTTAGTTCTTTCTACTAAGTTTGGATATTTGAAAAAAGAACTAAATGCATCAAAAATATGTGGTTGCAGAGTAAACCTATTTTAACCAAATTAAAAATCAATTATAAATGTGATTTAAATGATAAAACCGCAATTTACAAACTATGATAAGACTGAATATTGCAAAAAATTACATAAATAAACTATGAAATACATGCCCGGTCCTACCCAATAGGTTTTGCTTCATAAAGCCCAAAAACAAATTCTTTAGCCCACTTATAAAAAAAAATAGTGCCCTTAAGATTTGAACCAAGTACCAATAGATCATTATACTATCAACTCAGCCACTAGACTACATTGCATTCTTAAAAACTTATGCCCTTAATTTATATCTATATTTTGGCGCCTAAAGCATGGGCTTTATCTGCTTTAGCCCAAGGCCGGACCTGATGAAATATTACAACAGATTATACCGAAGAATATGAAAAAGATGATAGAATTGCAGAGTCGAGATACAATCTCCCTCTTTAGCTCAAATTCGTCCCGTACTGCTATGAAAAATAGAGTCTCAGGATACAACTGTTGAAGTTTATGATCTGCGTCACCCAATTAGAAACCTAATGAACCCTAGTAATATGTGTACTCTCATACTCTAAGACTCGGATCCCTTTAACAGAATAAGTTGAAGTATTTTTCCACATAATTTCAATCCAAATGATAAAAATTTTAAAAAATGTTTAGTTCTATCAGCTTCGATTCCATCTAAATAATAAAAATTTAGAAAAATATTCAATTTCACCGACTTATAATCTGTTAAACTTACAACCATTTGTACCCATTAAATTCCTCTTTTTGTTACCACTTCTCAAAAGTGAATTGACATAGAATACAATTTCTCTCTTTATTCTTAATATCCGAGTAAAATGTGGATGATTGTTCATAAGTGTGTTGACCATAATATATCCGTTGTTGGATACGTGTATGCCCACGTATGGATTACATATGCATGAGAATTAAAAACTTTCAAAATGGTAGGTTTTAGAAATTTCTTACAAACCAACTTAGTTTTGACTTTTTTCTAAGACTACTACAAATACCAATTTCTCCGTAAAAGGACAATTTAAAGTTGTAATGCCCTAATTATTACAAAGAGACAATTATGCTTATTCATTATTCATTAAAAATTAAATTATCAAATTCATACTTCTTTTTCTCCTACTCTTACCAAACAAAACCTTCACCAACCAGCTGCTTCAATACATACAAACAAATGTCGGTCGAAATAAATTGGTTTATTATATATAAATCTACGTGTAAATTCATCATACACTTAATAATTCCGTTCACATTGATTTTGTTTTGAATATCAAGCACTAATAAATAAAAAAAACGTCCTACTCTGCTTTTTAGCTATATCTCCGACTTTATTGGAAGTTTCATACTATATATGTTACTACATAAATTATACATAAAGTGAAGAATATTAGCTCCTTATTTTCAATGGACGACATTTCATGCAACTCTGAGTTTAATCAACTTGTAAGCTTTCCTGCTTTGCTTAACTTTCTCCATTAATTGTATAGCTTAATTTGACTGTTTTAAAACAGCATTAAGATTATGGAACTTTTTGCTTTTGTGCAGCAATGGCAGATGATGATGAACTTTTCTACACCACAAGACCATAACAATCTTCTCTCTTTACCATCTCTTCAAACCATGGAGCCGCAACTCTACAACCATCAGTCTCCAGGAATAACCGCTTTCGACGCAGAAGCAGCAAAACAACTCAAACGCAGAAGCTACATGAACACAACGACGAACCAATGCTCAAGCGGTTTTGGTGATTATGGGATTATGGGAAACTTGCATCCCAAGCAAGAGTCAACTCACTTAGCTCAGAAGAACGTGTCACGTGGAGTTTCACAAGCGAGAGACCACATAATCGCTGAACGCAGACGCAGAGAGAAGCTGAGCCAACGCTTCGTTGCTTTATCTACCCTGGTCCCTGGCCTCAAGAAGGTGCAAACACCATATCATTACTTTTTTTTTAAAAACAAAAAACATCATATCATTAATCATCTTGTTTGATTTTTCCGAGTTTATAAAAGTCAAAAAACATATAAAACCATCCATAATTCCGTTTGATTTCGGTTCAGTGTTTAAACAAAAATTTCCAGAATAGAAAATGATTTATTTAATATCATAATAATAGATTTTAAACATATATATATAAATAAATTATTACAAATATAAAATTTTAATAAATTTTAGTTTATTCGGTTCTGTTTGATTCGGTTATATAAAAAACGGTTTCGCTTTGGTTTATGTTTTTTAGATTTTAAAATAATGAAACCAAAAGGTTTCTAAACTTTCAGTTTAGATATTTCGTTTGGTTCCGTTTGGTTTTTTTGTTGCGAATTTTTGCCCATTCCTAAGAACATTTTCAATGTATCACTCCATTTTTTAATAGTGCAATTCTAAAATGGATTTAACCACGTACTAGTCCGCATGTAACCTGAAAAATGCAAAAGAAGAAATTAAATACTCAAAACGAATCAGCCCGTGGATCATATAACAACCTAATATTAGTTGATTCATAATTCACTACCATTTTAATGTATTGTGATGTTTCTTTTGGTGTTAATTGGGCTTGATGAAGACGGACAAGGCTTCAGTGCTTGGGGGAACAATAAAGTACCTGAAACATTTGCAAGATAGAGTTAGGTTTCTTGAGGAGCAAGCCAGCCAGAAAACCATTGAATCGGTAGTGTTTGTGAATAAGTTGAGGCTCTCCGCGGCGGACACAGAGTACGATTCAGTTGCGTTGCCGGAGATCGAAGCTAGATTGTCCGGTACAAATGTTCTGATAAGAGTTCACTGTGAAAAGAGGAAAGGGGTCGTGGAGATCACTATGGCTGAGATAGAGAAGCTTAAACTGATAGTTATAAACAGTAGTGTCATCACTTTTGGATCCAATTCTCTTCATCTCACCATTACATCTCAGGTTAGTTTTCCCTTTATCCGTTTATAATTAAGCTTTTGGAATTTGTTTTTATTTTACTTTTATACACAAGAATCATTTCAATATATCACGTACTTTAATGATCTTTAGAGAAAAAAAGTTCAAACTTTTGGACTCTTTTTTTGGGGGGCATTGGAGCTTTTTGGCAAAATATGGTCAAACCACAACATCTTTTTNTTTTTTTTTTTTTTTTTGAAAAAAAACCACAATATAAGACTATAATTTTTTTTCCTTTACATCCAATTTAAACTTTTCCGAGTCAATTTTCTTAGCCACTCTCTTTTGAATAACCAGATTATTTTTGGTCTTATAACCAGTTCAATTGAGTTAATAAATATAGAAATTAATACATGGGATATCGGTAGACATAAGTTGGTAACGTTAAAGAAGAAGATAGATATAATATATTGGCATGTGATAGAAAAAGAATAAAATTAGTTTGATTTGATCTCAAATGCAGATTGGTGAGGGATTCAACATGACAACAAAGGATGTTGCCACGAGCATCAAATCAAGCCTCGAAGCTTTTATGAAGGCCAATCTCGTCTGAGGAAAAAATATTAAAAAGATAAAAATATTATATATAATTAACTATAAAAATAAAGATTGTATCTCTATAAATTGGAACTTCTCGTAATTTTTCACCACTATATGACCTTTTTACTTCTCCCAAACTCTTTTTATCTTCTCGCTGTTCGATTTTTTGGGAGGGTTTTTTCTATTTTTTATTTTCTTTTTTTTCAGACTTCGAAACACAAAGAGAAGATCAATGCCTGTTTTTGCATGGGGTTTAATAGAAAAATATACCATGTTTTCAATTTATGCGAGTTATTTGGTTTTGAAGTCTTTTTTTTATGGAAGTGGGTTGTTTGTGGCATGGAGTTCAATGGATCTTTGTTACTCTATTTAAGTAGGAATGGTGATATCTATTTTCTTCCTATTTTTTTCTGGATTTTTCAATACTTCACTAAGTTAAACAATTATCTTCGAATGTTATTGTTATGGACAACGTGATATGATTGTTATATAACTTTATCGACTATTTGTTATGAGAGATTACATATCTCTATGTACCACTAAGAGAATCGTTGCCTTATAGTTAAAAGTAATTTGCACAGCATTCATTTTTTTTTAAGTTTTAAATGCGCCGTTTGGTAATGTCAAAATCTTATCCTACCATTTGGCAAATTAAGTATGGATTTTTAACAATTTGATCCGAATTTGGTTCAAATTTCACTAGTTTGCCAAACCATACAAAATCTATTTTTTTTTTTGTTAACGGCAATATATTATAATATAAGAATTTGCATGATACATAAAACCACTTAAATACAACCATTGAAACAGATAAGGGAAACTGAACACAATTTC
This sequence comes from Kernera saxatilis, assembly GCA_900406395.1. Taxonomy (NCBI): domain Eukaryota; kingdom Viridiplantae; phylum Streptophyta; class Magnoliopsida; order Brassicales; family Brassicaceae; genus Kernera; species Kernera saxatilis. The sequence goes on along the minus strand of OVAY01001333.1, from coordinate 9,112 downwards.
GATGAAGAAATGGAAGCGACCCTACTTTCCAAAAGGAAGTCTTACAGGCAATATAATAAACATAATTGGTAAAAAAAAAATATATTATCAACATAATTGGTAAAATAAATATATATATAATATTATAGTATTATAGTGGAAAAATGTAAAAAATAAAAAAATCAAATTTATAAAAACAAAAAAGGAATTAGCAACATGATGACAAAAGCAAAAAAGAAATGAGTTGAGAGTTTAAAGAGTCGATCAAAGTTGTTTAACTCTAGATCAATTAGATCGAAAATTTCATATTCATCAAATTCAACTGGTTACTAACAACATGTATTTACTTATTTTTTAATTATATATAAATACAATTATTATTAAAAATCCGCGTGACAGGTATTTACTTATTTTTTAATTATATATAAATATAATTATTATTAAAAACTCCATATATGGACGATGACTTATAGGTCTGAATTATGTCATCTTGCACGGTCTTTCCGTTTCTGGAATAAGACAACTATTAGTCATATTCAATCTTAGAAAATTGTTTACCAAAGTAAGGACGTCCGTATTTATAACCTGCCATGACCATTGGAAAAATAAAGCTTGCATGCCATTCGGACCTGGTGGTCCCTTTTCCAGATGCATTAAAAAAAGTGCTTTCCGCACGTTCTCTTCCGTAGAGTCACCCGTAAGCTGTGCATTCATCTGATCTGTTATTAAATTGGGTACTTCTCTAATAACATTTTGAAAACCGGCTATGGCCGATGTTGAGAAAATGTTCTTGAAATATGCCACCGTCACCTATTCAACCTCCTTATCTTTCGATACCCATACCCTTGAAGTATTGTATAGACCAATTATCCAGTTTCACGTCCTCCTTTATTTATTTGAAAATAAGATCGTCACTCTGAAAATATCATTATAAAAAAGAGCAAGCTCACTGCTGGTACTGCATGAATCTATCGCAATTAGCTTATTGTAACCTAAATGTAGTTGAAAATTTTGCATAAACGTAAATTCCTGCCTAATTTCTAAAATGAACAAAAACACTGGTCTATGTTTTTCTATAATTTTAAAAGATAACTAATTGTCAAATGATTTCCAAGCCCCTAGCAATTCCAACTCAATATTCTCATTAATCAATCAGCAATTTCAATATTGTCAGGCTCCCTTTTAAAATTTTTGAAGAACCAATCTTGTTCACAGATAGTCAGATACCATTTTAATACCAAACAAACCGAATTAATAATATTATAATTGGACAAAGTTTTCCTTTGGATATTTTTGCAAGTGTCCATGTGAGACAACTGCCCGTGAAACCAATAGTTTGATTTGATTAATAATACTCCACGTTAGGAAAAAAACAAAAGGAGAGGTTGAAAAACAGAGAAATACTCCACGTTTTTTTTAAGTGCCTATAAATTTGGTACTGAACATGCATTCCATATTATTGGTAGTGAACATGGAAGCCATAGCAGTTTTTGGATCTCAACTCTCTCTTCGCTCCCGGACCAAATTATTTCCGGTAAGCAAAGTCCCTCGCTTTCCGCTGACCTCATTTATCGGTAAGCCTGCAAAGCTTGTTAAATTAAAGGCCGCTACTACTATAAGAGGAAAAGATCTTGAAAGTAATCGTACGTTCAAGAAAATGCCACCTTCTGAATGGACTCATCAGTTCCACTCTGTTCCCGTCGATGTCGCAGTAAGTCATTACAAGACATTGTGACACACATATATATAAGAGGTCGAAGAGATTAATTCATTTGTGAATATACTTTTTTTTAAGGAAATGGATGCGCTTAGGAGAGAGATCGATGCACTAAAGCCGGAAGTTAAGAATAAGTTCATGTCTTCCCAAGGCATTAGCTCAATGAAAAAGAGAATCCTTTTGATCTACTTGCTAGTGAGCCTTGGTCTAGGGTATCATTTCGAGGATGAAATCGAGGGGACTCTAAAACAGAGTTTTGAAAACATAGATGATATGATGGTCGGTGAAGATGATTTGTATACAGTTTCCATCATCTTCTGGATTTTCAGGACTTATGGTCACAATATGTGTTCTGGTAAGGAAGATTTCTAGCTATGATGCTTAAGGTTTTGTAACAAAAATTAAAAAAATCATTTAACTTTTCGTTTTTTTCTAGCTATTATTATTTTCAAATTCGCGGGTAAACCCGCAGGTCGTGGGTTTACCCGCACAAATCTGCATTTTATAAAACCAGCTCCATAAGACCCGCTTTTTTACGGGTTAAAATTTTGAAACCCGCACCCGCCCATGGCGTGACCCGCGGGTTTCAACTCAAATTGATAGGCCTAGTTTCATAGATGTTTGTACAATTTTTTCTAGCTATGATGCTTAAGGTTGTGTAACAAAAATTAAGAAATCATTTAATTTTTCATTTTTTCTAGCTATTATTATCTTTAAAATCGCGGGTAACCCACAAACCCGCGGGCTCCATAAGACCCGCTTTTTTTACGGGTTAAGATTTTGAAACCCGCACCCGCCCGTGGCGTGACCCGCGGGTTTCAACTCAAATTGATAGGCCTAGTTTCATAGATGTTTGTACAATATTTTCTATTTTCTTGGATGCATGTTTTTAATAGATAAGCTTTGGTCAACAGATGTGTTTAAGAGGTTTAAAATGAGTGATGGAAAGTTCAAGGAGTCTCTTATCGGGGATGCCAAGGGTCTCCTGAGCTTGTACGAAGCTGCGCAGTTGAGGACGAATACAGAACATATAATGGAGGAAGCGTCACTATTCGCATCGTGTCACTTGGAATCATTAGCTTCTGATAGAACATGTCCGTCTCATATCTCAAAGCGTATACGAAACGCCTTAGGTCTATCGCAGCATTGGAACATGGAAATATTGGTCGCAGTGGAATATATCTCGTTCTACGAACAAGAAGAAGATCACGACCAGCTGCTACTCAAATTCGCCAAGATTAATTTTAATTTAATACAGCTCCATTACCTTGAAGAACTCAAAACGGTTACTAAGTACGTAATCTCCTCAAATTTCTACCTTCGCCTACGATTTCATTCATTGGAAAATGCTATTCTCACTAGGGTGGGCATTCGGTTAATCAGTTCGGGTTTTTCAGTTTTCAAGTCTTATTGGGTTTTAGAAAATAAGTCCCATTCGGGATCCTCGGTTCGGGTTTTTTCGGATTTCTTGTTTTTTGCGTTCTATGAAATTAGTCTCATTCGGGATCAAATAATACTTGGTTCGTTTTTGACAAAAGAAATTAAAATAAAGAAAAACTTGAACTGATTTTAATTAAGATTGAATATTTTTCTATTTATTTAGTTAAAAATATTATTTTATTCAATGAGTTCCGGTTAGTACGGTTTGGTTTACAAAGTTCGGGTTCGGTTCATGATCGGGTAATTCGATGTAGAAATTTTTATTCCAGCGAGATATTTTATAGTTCGGTTCGGGGTCGGATTCAGGAATTTCAGTTCGGGTTCGGATATTTTGCCATGCCCTAATTCTTACAATTATATGTTTGGGATGCAAGATGGTATAAGGACCTAGACTTAGCATCTAAGTTGCCACCATACTTCAAAGAAAGGGTCGTGGAAAATCATTTCCAGCTGATAGGGATGTACTTCGAGCCACAGTTCTCACAGAAGAGGATTATGCTGGCTAAGTTCTTCACGGTTTGTGTAATTCTGGATGACACATGTGATAGATACGCATCTCTTCCAGAAGCCGAAAGCCTCGGCGATAGCCTGGAAAGGTACCCTACGTATTAAATTTTCACATATGATGATGATAATGATGACGGCGATTATATATGATGATCATGATGATGATGATGTGTAGGTGGGATCCTAACGATGTCATGGAAAGACAACCAGATTACTTGAAATTCGTGTTTAAATTGATACTGGATGCGTTCGACGAGCTTGAAAGGGAAATGAGTTCAGAAGGAAGGTGTTATAGTTTTAAAGCCACGAAAGAAGAGGTAACCATTAACCAAGACGATTGTATATTATTATTATTATTAGTAGTAGTAGTAGTGGTAGTAGTAGTAAACTAGAAACATGATCTACCTCATTTAAAAAACGGTTACCATCAACCGCTATTTACTTGTTTTTTAAATTATATATAAATATAATTATTATTAAAAATCTACGTATTATGCGAGTCATAAGCTACTTATATATATATATGAACAATTATAAATTATCACATTTTTAAGTTTTTTTTTTAAATAACATCACTAGTTTTTTTTTTTTTTTTTGAATGAATGTAAAATTAACATCACTAGTTTTTTAAAATACACTTTAATTTTCAAAAATACTACAAAAACTAAAACTAAATCATAAAATCTCAAAAATAAATTCTAAACCATCAAAACAAAATCTTAAACCCTAAATAAATCTAATAGTGGTATTTTTGGAAGGAAAAAAAATTATGTTATTTTTTTAAAAACTTATTTTAGTAATATTTTAGAGTATTCTTCTAAGAAAACCCTATATAAAGTTGTAACTTGCTTAATTATATTTTTTAAACAGTTCAAGAGACTAGTGAGAGCCAACGTTGACCTCCTCAAATGGGCACGAGCAGCTCACGTGCCTAGTTTTGATGAGTACATGAAGGTTGGTGAGTTTGAGGCGGCAGTGTACTCAACTATGACAGCCTTATTGATGGGTTTGGGACATGTCGCTAATGAAGAAGTTTATGAGTGGCTCAAATCTAGACCACAACTCATCCAATCGTTATGCAAAAAAACCCGTCTAATGAATGACATAACCGGCTTTGAGGTACAAAGACATGTATCTGTTTCATATATATATTTATGTTGTGTGAACGTCTATTAGGTTTCATATCCGAAGGTAGATAAAAACTTGAATCTAGCTAAAATCAACTAACAAAAAGAATGATTTGTTTTGATAAAGTAGTAAAACAAATGATTAATGAAATTATATACATGGTTACGACTCATGGCCGGCCCTGAACACAAGCGGATAAAGTATAGGTTTGTGGCTTTGTTTTATATAAGAAAAAATCGCTATTCAAAACAAAAGCGGTTTTTTTTTTTTCCCACTAGCTTGTGGTCCTATAAAACTCAAGGCTGGCTTTGTGTGACCATGATATCTAATCTAGCTATTTGTTTAGTGTCCTTTTTATGTCACTGTTCGGATTCAAACTTGCATTTTTGTTTATTGCCTAGAATTATGGGATGAGGTTCGTAGATCTTCTCAGGCCGGAGACCAGAGGAAATATTGCATGTTGCATATTTTTGAATTAAAAAAACTTTTGATTTGTTATCATTCTTATAATATGTTTATCTTTGATTAGGATGACATAAGTCGAGGATTTGTTACTACTGCGGTCAGCTGTTATATGAAGCAATATGGTGCTACCAAAGAGGAATCCATCAAAAAACTTAGTGAAATCGTTGCCTACAACGATAATATACTGAACGAGGAGCTTTTGAAGAACATCAATGTACCACGTCAGGTTTTAAAACTAGTCATGAACTTTGCACAAGTGATACATGTTATCTACAATGAAGATGACGGTTATACTAATCCGGAAGGAAAAAATAAGGAGTATTACACTTCTTTACTCGTCAATCGGATCTTTCTTTGAAGACTTTGGAATGATGTTCTTGGTATACTCATTGTTGAGACGAGTGTGACTTTTGTTCTTGGTTCTTTTATAACTGCAATGTTTTGGTAATTCTCCGTTCTGTTTCTATCATTTGTCTTTTTAACGAACAAGATGCTCTAGATTTGTTGTTATGACTTATGAGGTTGATTCATCGATGTTTTTGAATAAGTAAAATATTATGCTTGTTGTATTTCACGCATAACATTTTCCCTCAAGGTTTGATACTCAAAATAATATTCCACAAATCCTTGAGAACCAAATGTTACGCACTAAAGATACGTCAATCGAGTTAAACTAAAACGATGAAGGAATGTTTAATTTGTTTTTACACATGACTCCTAGTCTATTTTCTTAGACATTCTCTTTTGAATAACCCGATTATTTTTGGTGTTATAACGAGTTCGGTAGACATAGTCACATAAGTTGGTAACGATGAAAAAGAAGAAGATATATATATTGGCATGTGATAGAAATTATAAAGAACAAGATTAATTGGATTTGATCACAAATACAGATTGGTGAGGGATTCAACATGACAACAGAGGATGTTGCCACAAGCATCAAATCAAGCCTCAAAAGCTTTTCTGGATTTTTCAATAGTTCACTAAGTTAATGAATTATCTTCGAATGTTATTGTTATGGACAATGTGATATGATTGTTATATATAACATATCTCTATGTACCACTAAGAGAATCGTAGCCTTATAATTAAGAGTAATTTGTACATAATTCATTTTTTTCAGTTTAATTGCGCCGTTTGGCAATATCAAAATCTTATCCTACCGTTTGGCAAATTAAATAGTGAATTTTTGACAGTTTAGTCCGAATTTGGTCAAAAATTTGATTATTTTGCCAAACTATGCAAAATCTATTTATCTTTGCCAACCCACATTAAAAACAATAAAAAAATAATCATTATATGCAATTGTCTCAACTAAAATAATTTGCAAGAAATCCCTTTTTCAGTTTTACTTGCGCCATTCTGAGTCTTTGACATTGTCAAACGGCATAACGAAAATTGAAAAGTGATTTCTGTGAAAAATACTTTAGTTTAAAATGGTTCTGAGTGTGATGATAAACAACAAAAGATCTTTAAAAAAAAAAACAAATGATTTCCATGGAAATGAATATGGGAGATTCATAAAGGCGGTTGAATTTATCTTCCTCCTCTATAGTTCACCAAGAAAATTGATTAATACATTGGCATAAAAACCGAATCAAATAAACCAACCCACACCAAAACTCATCAACCGACAATTAGACCGAATTTCATGATAATCTGATCGGTAGAAACATCTTTATACTGAATAAACCGAAATGAACTCGAGTTTTTTTGTAACCGAACCAAATAAAGTAAAATTCGTTAGAATTAATATTTATAATTAGAGTATATACAGAGCTATATTGAAATTTACTAAAAACATATAATACTAACTAAAATTAACTAATTATTTTTATTTATGTTATACCTTTTTCTAAAACCAAAAAAAACCCGAAAAACCAACAACACATAAATACAACTTTTCTAGTTTAGAATCTTTAGATTGTTTCCTAAAACCGGAAAACCCAGAACTTTAACAAGATGTGCTCTTAAGATCAACCCATGAAGCTTTATTGTAATTCTTTCATAGAAAATCAATAAAGAGTTATGTGTTGTGTTAGTACATTGACTATATTCGTGACTTTTTCTACTCCATGAAGATTTATAACAGGAGGTCATTACCAATTTTTTTTCTTATTTTTTGCTTATATTTTTTTTACATAATGATACGGAAGAGGTTCTTCTTATGGCATTTGATGACGACAACCTCAACCTTGCTTGGTATATGCGAGCTTTGTCTTCCTTTCCTTGTCTTCACCTCGATCTATTTTATGTCATTAACGGCCCTGAAATATATACGATTGGCGGAGAAGACAACCGCTCTGCCTTTCTCCGAAATATATGCAAGGTATTATCACCAAGACTCATGCTCCAAATTCTCCGACCGTGGGTATAATCAACGGTAAGATTTATGTTATCGGAATTTATTGTTGGGAAATAATGTCAAATTTCCGGTAAATCTGATTTTTTGGGAATGATAAAACACACACAATTTGTTAACGGAGTTCGGCCAATTTTGCCTACGTCTCCGGACCTGCTGCAGATCTTTTATTAATCGGGAAAAATTACAACACTCTCAACTCACCCTGATCCAAAAAACTCAAGAAATAAATTACTCACAATTTTTAGAAAGAAATAAATTTTTTTTTTCTTTCCTCTCTCTCACGTTTTTATCTCTTTCTTCTTCTTGTTGTTTTTGTTTTTGGATGATCAACTAAGATGAAAATGCTCTCATATTTATAGGAGGTATTAGGGGGTTGTTGGAAGGTTGTTGAGACAAGATTATTGACAAATCAATCAAGCCTCATCTTTTGACTACTCCTTCATTTCACCAACTCCATCCCCATGAAGAAAACATGTGTTAACAATCTCCCACTTGAAGACTGATTTCAATCTGTCTTCACACCTTGATCAATACAGCAGGTCTTCTAGGCTTGTTACTCTAGCAAGCCAACTGAGGTTGCACACAACCTCAGCTTATCATATGGCATGACTTTCGTTAGCATGTCGGCCGGATTTTTACTTCCTGGGATCTTTCCAAGCACCAACACTCCATCTTCTAAAGCTGATCTGATGAAATGATACCGAACTTGTATGTGCTTCGTCCGAGCATGGTAAACTGGATTTTCTGCCAGATCAATGGTACTTTTACTATCACAGTATAACACACTTCTCTCTTGGTCTTGGTCTAGTTCTTGTAGAAATGATTGTAGCCACATCATCTCCTTTGTTGCCTCTGTGACGGCAACATACTCAGCTTCACAGCTTGACAGAGCTACAATTTTCTGCAATTTTGAAACCCAACAAATTGCAGTACCACCAAAAGTGTAGACATACCCGGTTGTGCTTTTCCCTGTCAATGTCATCACCATTGTCAGCATCAACATATCCCTGCAATCCCACCTCAGACTTGCTGAAACATAATGATGCACTTGGATTACCCTTCAGATACCTAAGAATCAGTTTAACAGCCTCCCAATGTTCCTTGCCCGGATTGCTCATAAACCTGCTCACGACTCCCACTGCATGTGCAATGTCTGGCCTTGTACATACCATCGCGTACATCAGGCTGCCAATAGCAGAAGCATATGGAACTTTATCCATATGTGCCATCTCGTCTTCAGTCACTGGAGACTGATCTCTGGATAACCGAAAATGACTTGCCAGTGGAGTAGTGACTGGCTTCGCATCATCCATGTTAAATCTCTTGAGGATTTTCTTCACATACTCCTCTTGTAATAGTTTAAGACCCTCCTTGCTTCTACTAATTCTCATCCCAAGAATTTTTCTTGCTTCTCCTAGGTCTTTCATCGCAAACTCTTCTGAGAGTTTCGTCTTCAAGTCGTTGATCTCATGCGAGTCTGCTCCCACTATCAGCATGTCATCAACATACAA
>OVAY01001332.1:0-31144 GCA_900406395.1 Kernera saxatilis | reverse complement strand
TGTGCTACAGATTCGTTCAAGTGGAAATTTGGCAGATCTATTTACCAAGGCTCTTCCAACTGCTATTTTCAAGAAGCTACTTCATCATAATGGATTGCATTACCTCAAATATTTCAAGTCATGCAGTCATCAGGGAGAGTAAATATGCGCTGCACTCTTTTTCCTTTAACTATGGTTTTTCCTATTGGTTTTCCTAGTAAAGTTTTTAATGAGGCAGCATCTTATGCGTTTTAGGAGATATTTTGTATAATGGACATCAAAGGGGGAGTGTTATGAATTATTATATGGATGCCCATTATAGGCCCATATTCTAGAACCTTCTAGATTTACTTGTATCATAGGTTTTACTTTATCTCCAAATAAAACCCTCTCATTGTATTCCTATATAAAGGATCCCTTATTCATTGGAATAATACACATTAATTCTTCCATCTATTTTCTCTGTTTATAACAGTTATAGCATTATTATTATTATTATTTTTTTTTTACACACTTCACTTCACTTCACCTTTGTTTTTTTTTTTTTTATCGGAAAATCCGGACACATGCACAAATCCTAATTAGCATTTGGGTTACTGGCTTAACTACAGCTACTCCCACGCTCAAAAGAAACAGCTAAACCCTCGCATATCCCATGAAAATTTACGTCATGTTATGTTACAAAACATCATCAAATCGAGAAAGATTTCAAGCATCACATAAACAATAATATTATCTTTTCTCAAAAAAAAAAAAACAATAATATTATTTAATACGATCTATTTACGTTTCATTATTAATGGTTTAGTCAAGTGTTTTTTCATAGTTGACTCACCAACCCTTTCTAAGAATGTCATTAGTAATTATTTTATATAAAGATGATAATGAAGAAGGGAAAATAAGACGAATGTTTAGCAAAGAAAGAAAGAAAAAAAAAGAATGCTAAAGATTTGACAAAAATGGCAAAAAAAGTGAGATAAAAGAAGAAGAATCATCATCTAGACTATGTTTTGGATAAACTTATTACATCACCATCGGATTGTTTTGGAGAATTTTGTCGGGATTGAAGCTCATATAGAGGCAACGAGTTCAGTGTTGTGCTTGGAATCTGAGGAAGCAAGATTGCATGGTGGGGATTCTGGGGCCTTCAGGGATTGGTAAGAGTACTACCATAGCTAGAGCTTTATACAATCAACTCTCGAGCAAATTCCGTAATACGCTTTTGTGGCTTATGGTGGGAGAATGAACCAGCGGGGACAACTATGGCTCTTTGATTCTGCTCCAAGTCCAGACAGTATTGCACAGTGGCTCTTTGTGTTTGACGGTGAACTTGAGGCTACATATCGGTGTGAGAATGGGTTCAGGCACGAGTTCTTGAACCCGATTCAAGAAACCATCGTCTTTTGAGTTTAACAGCTTAACTTTATGTTTTTACGTTTTGATCAATTCAAAAACTAAGTACAATGACGTGTTTGTACACACTTAAATAATGAACTAACTATTATTCCACATTTCTCTTGAATCAAAAATTGTAAGTTACATTGTTTGTAAAAAAAACAGACTTACAAGTAGTATTGGATTTACAAGTAATTAAAGACCGTATTAATTAGAAGTCCTTAAATCAACTAATCCGTGGTATGAATATTTCTTGCAAGTGTATATTGATCTCTTTGCTCCTAGATCAAGATGATGGTGTACTTCGTCCGCCCTCAAAATCTCTCCTTATAATCTCCAGCACCATCTCGTTCCACGTGTCCACCGGCCCCGGCATGCACCAGTGCAAGCAGTCCTGTGGCGGAGGCTGACCGTCCGGTCCACGTTTCGTGATCTTTTTCGGGTCGGGACTCCTGTACGGACCAGGATGACCGTCGTGGCGATACCCGAAAGCCTCAGTGATATCCATTAGCTTCAGCTTCTTTGATCTATTCCCGAGTTTATCATCCGCCACAGCTCGGTGAAAACCCGTTGCTTGCTTCTCGTGCATTATCTCCGTGAACCCGTTTATAACTAACTTCCCGGGAGAGAGCGGCTCTACTTTACCTGTGCATGACCCACCGGTGTTCCACGCACCGCCCTCATAATGATCAGGCGACCAAGTCCGCAAGATGGTCAGACCCTCGTAGTTCGGGTGTGAAGCCATTGCCTTTATAATTGTTTCTACAGAGATCCCAAATGCTTCGACGTTGTTGACCTTTGCGGGTTTTGATTTGTCCGGCCACCATAACTGGCCTCCAACGATCTCGTCGTTTAAAATGTAGACAGACTGTTTTGCGAACCAGTGGCCCGATGAAAGTACAACCACGTCGAATTTCGGAAGAGCTTCGATTATGCGCTCATCTGGTTGGTCTAGCTTGAGCTTGGTTACACCTTCTGGAGCAAAACCAAACGGTTCGTTGAACTGATGGACAAGCCAAGATGACCACAACCGAGCTATCATTACTGATGATTTCCTGAAATACCATCTCTGCATCTTTCGGTTCCCACGGTTAACCGGAGTTTCTACCTGAAAAACCATCGTAAAAATGTTAATTCATACAGACGAAAAAAAACACTCTTGAACCAGAAAGAAGCTACAAAGAGAAGGAAACACTAGCCTGCCAAAGAAGGCACATCATGGACTCCATCTGATTACGAGCTACTGAATCGCCAATAAAAGCTAGTGTCTTGCCTCTCATTAGCTCGAGAAACTTCTTGGCATCAAACCGTGGAAGATCACACTGAGACGGTTTCCATCTCCAGTTCTCATAGCCCTTGTCAGGTCTTCCATTGCCCTGGCAGTTTTGCATCTGTGTCAGAAGAGGGCAAGAGTTGTTCGTGTACAACGGTCCCTTTGGATCATAAAACCAGTTACCATGATACAGATCACATTCTGCAAAAATGGTCAAAGCAATCAAGATTAGCTTCAGTGAGCGAAGCAGTCACAGAATTTGAAAAGCCAAGATACATTGGTGAAAAATTGCTTCTTCAAAAGTCAAACGGCAGTTACATTTATCAAATCAGTTAAATCTTATCTAATTAAACCAAATGTTAAAATTCCAGAACACGGATCCTAGTGTAATTAAGTCAATTGCATCATTAATTAGCAGCATAAGTCTTGTTTCCATGATCTGGACATTGAACATTTATGCCAATATATGGATTAGCATACTAATCTACTACAAGCTACATAAACCAGGATGTTACATAAATAGAAACTAGCTACATAAATAGAAACTACTTTTCAAGATAACAATACCTGTTTCTACAGAATCTTGTGTAGCTTCTTTATCATCCATGGACACATTTGAAGACTTGTCTGAGTTGGTTTCTTCACCTAATCTAACATCGGTCGAATCCTGAGAATCCTTGGGAAGCACCTTATCCTCTTTTTCCTCGTTTTCTTGTGTCAATGGCGTTGAGTCTGAGCTAGAATCAGGAGGTGGGTTTGAATCAAGGTCGCTACTATGGTGAAATTCCACATGTTGAGTGGTTTCGATTCCGTAGAAATACCCAGTAACCGAAGAACCAATTGGATGCGTGAAAAGGAGCAGAGAAGCGAAGATGACGAAAGAAGCTAATCCACCAATAGCAAATGCAATTGAAGAAACTTTTCGAGGAAACACAGTCCTCGAATTTGAAGAAACTCGAGGAGAAGCTAAAGTCATGGCGTTTCTGCATACAACCTATAAGAAAAAGAAACCATCGAAGATTCCATTACTGGGTTTCGCTAATCACAAATCGAATTTTTCGATTTTACGATTTGTTTATCGAGTAATGTAGGTGAACCAATTTGGTTCGATCTCCTTAGTTTGAGATCGATTAGAAACAAAGGGATCAAAGTGAAACTTACAATTAGAAACGAAATCGAGACGAGGAAGATCGAAGAAGCTTTTGCTTAAATTAATCGAGAGGATCTGGGAGTTTTGAGAAAGAGATATTGTGAAGCGTGGAAAGAAGAACAAATCTATTCTCTTTATTTACTACTTATATAATTAGTACTTTAGTAGTAGTTTGTTTGACAAAAAATATTAATAATTAGCAGTAGTTTTGTTATATGTTTGGTTTATGGGGATAGACATTACGGTCAGATTTTAACAATAGTTTCAAAATTAATGATCATATGATGCATGCTATTTTAGTTAGAATTCTAAATCAATTGGAATGAATCTTATTATATAAAAGTTGAATGCTTTCAACGTGAATATAAGTAAAATTATAACATCACGACATGTATTATTGTTAATTTAAATTATGACACGTGTCAATATAATAAAATAATAAAATAAAAAAAATAAAAAAAATAAAAGTTTATTATTAACATAATTAATAAAAAAAATATTGTATTAACATAATTTATAAAATAAATTAAGTAAAATATCAAAAAAGAAAAAAATAATAACAATGGAAAAAAATTAAAGATAAAAAAGAAATTATCTATTTATGTGAAAAATAAAAATATTAAATTTGTAAAAAAAAAAATAGCATGGTGAAAAAAGTAAATTAAAAGAAAAAAAAAATTATTAATAAGTAATAGAAAAATAATTTTTATTCTTAAATAAAAAATAAAAAATAAATAATATTTTTGAGAAATAAAAAATTGACATGTAATATTTTTAGAAAATTCAATTTTGTGCGTCCATCTTTTTATTCTCTTACTTATTGATATTAAATTCAAAACAAGAAAAAAATGAAATGAGAGTTCAAAAAGTCAATTAAAATTGTTTAACTTAAATCAATTAGATCAAAAATTTTATATTCATCAAGTTCAACCAATTACCAACAACGAGTATTTACTTTTTTTTTGACTATATGTAAATATAATTATTATTATAAACGTGATAGATATTTACTTATTTTTTTAAATTATATATAAACACAATTATTATTAAAAATCCGTATGATTTATTTTTTAAAACTCGTGTATCAAGCGGATCTTAATATAGTTATATATAATAAATAATAAATTATATTTAGTTTATTGTTATATTTGTGTTCTCTTTTTTTTTTGGATAAAAATACATTTTATGAACAAAACCTAATTAAAACCCGTGGGGGGTTTAAGAATTTGGAACATAAAATCCTTCGCTCTCACATCCAATAGTCAAGAGACTCAAGACCTTAAAATTGCTCAGTCACTTTCACTATCTATTCCAATTTTTCAGCTCCTTCTGAAAATTCGAATCACTGAATCTCAGATTCGGTAGAGAAGATGAGTTTCGCGGCCTTCAAAATGATGCATTGGCCGACCGGCGTCGAGAACTGTGCCTCCGGCTACATCACCCACTCTCTCTCCGATTCAACGCTACAGATTCCGATTGTCTCCGGAGATGAACTCGAGGCCGAGTGGCCTGCTCCCAAGCGCGGCCTCGGTGCAGTGCCCAACGTCGTTATAACCGCCGGAAACATCCTTGAGGTGTACGTGGTTAGGGTTCAAGAGGAAGGAAATAGTCAGGAGCAGCGGAACCCGAAGCTTGCTAAGCGCGGTGGAGTCATGGATGGCGTCTCTGGTGTTTCTCTCGAGCTCGTGTGCCATTACAAGTAGGTGTTTGGAGACAAATTTACCACCAAACTCCAATTTGGGCTTATTTTTCAAATTGACGATGTGATTGGTATTGGATTGCAGGTTGCACGGTAATGTTGAGTCAATTGCGGTGTTACCTATGGGAGGCGGAAATTCTTCAAAAGGGAGAGATTCAATCGTATTAACATTCCGCGATGCGAAAATTTCGGTTCTTGAGTTTGATGATTCAATTCACGGCCTTCGAATGAAGTAAGAGTATTCTGCTTTTGTGGGTTTGGTTCGATAAACAAATGAATTCAGCTTTAGTTTCACTCTGTCTCTTCTGAATTGCATTTCCTTCCCTTATTGCGTCAAAGACAGTTTCTTTGCCCTCGCTCCAGGATAGCTTGTCTGCTATTCTGTCATATGTTCTGTGTCCAACTGTTGGATAATATTCTCAAAAATTTGGACTTATACTGAAGCATTCTTATTGTCTCTATGTCTGGTTGTTGCTTCTAGCGATGCAAGTTATGTAGCATTGGTCTTTTTGAAAAAAGAAGTTATGTAGAACTGGCTCCTATATTTGACTTCAACAGAAACTAATGGATATGTGGTTTCTCTTCAGCTCGATGCACTGTTTTGAGGGTCCAGACTGGCTTCATCTGAAAAGAGGAAGAGAGTCCTTTCCAAGAGGCCCCTTGGTAAAAGTGGATCCTCAAGGCAGATGTGGCGGCGTTCTTGTTTATGGTTTGCAGATGATCATACTCAAGGCTTCCCAGGTTTATTTTTTTGGCATCCTTGATCAACTTAAAATCATATATTCAATTTGGTTTGTGATATTCCAAGTAGAGCTCCCTTTATCAAGATGGATCCCCCCTTTTTTAACTGTTATTTATTCTGCTAGAAGTTTCCAGCCTTCATTCTTTTCTTTTAAGAGCTTTATGCTTTGGTTTTCAGGTTGGTTCTGGACTAGTTGGAGATGATGATGCGTTCAGTTCTGGAGGGACAGTTTCTGCTCGAGTTGAATCATCTTACATAATCAACTTGCGTGATCTGGACATGAAACATGTCAAAGATTTTGTTTTTCTACATGGTAGGCTTAGCAAGCAAGGTTTCTCCATGGAGAGCCAGCTAATTTTTTGTTCTCATTATATCTCGGAATCAGTAGTTACTCATAATATATATTATGATGATTGTTTCTCAGCTGTTCAACTTTCAATTAATATTGCATCGCATTATGTTTCCTTGAATGGATCTAGCTGACTAACTTGTTGGTTTTAGATGTAATATGACAGCAAACAAGTTGTGTATTTCCTCCTTTTTTTCCACATGATGTTCTAGTCATGATTACAGCTTAAAACAAGAGAAAATGCATCATTGATTTGATTTTTTGATAGCTAGCTGTCTGAATTTTTAGATATTGTGGGTTTCCAAGTAGGCATAATGTGAATAAACTAAGTGGCGCTTCTTCTTTTGATTGTGTTTTTACATCTTGTGTCTTGTTCAGGTTATATTGAGCCTGTAATTGTCATCCTTCAGGAAGAAGAGCATACTTGGGCTGGGCGAATTTCATGGAAGCACCATACTTGCAAGCTTTCTGCTCTTAGTATCAATACGACATTAAAACAACACCCAGTCATCTGGTCAGCTATTGTATGTTCTTGATTTCCTCTTTTATCTTAAAAAGAAATTGCTTCCCAAGAATTGAAATATTTGGGTTGCTTTAGTAATCTATATTGTAATCTGAGAGCAGAAATTGAAGTCATATGAAAATGGTATTGTATATTCAGTGTTGTTACATGACTAGGCTTTTCAATCAGCTATTAAGAAATCAGAGACATGCGTGCTGACTTTTCTTCTTTGATCTTTGTTTAGAATGCCCAAAGGTTTGATTATCCTTCTTTAGGAAAAAATTCCTAAAAATAACAAGCTATTTTATGCATACTGGAAAGATTGAACCTACTGAAAAAGTTCCTTCTGCAAACTTTAGTCCCTGATCATACTTATTCCCATTCTTTTGGTATTTTCCAGAATCTTCCCCATGATGCCTACAAACTACTTGCAGTACCATCTCCGATCGGAGGTGTTCTTGTATTGTGTGCAAATACAATCCATTATCATAGTCAGGTAGGTTGATATCACTAAGCTTTTTGGTTGTTTATTTTTAAATTCAACTCTTTCCAGCCACTGCACCCCGTTTGATTTTTATTTTTATTGAAGATAAAGCTCTACAATTACTTATACATCGGAGATACCATTTTTTTTTGTAGTCAGCCTCCTGTGCTCTGGCACTGAACAATTATGCCTCCTCAGCTGATAGCAGGTTCAGTTTCTCGCACACTCTCCACTCTTCAAACCCTGCTTTCTGCTTATGAATATATTCCTGTTGCCTCCATCTTGGTTTAGAACCCTGAGCTTAGAATCAACTTTCAGCAAATGTAAAACTCTGTTTATACTGTTAACCGTACTTCTTTTTCTTTGTGTGTGTATCTGATTTCTTTCAGCCAAGAACTGCCTGCATCAAATTTCAGTGTGGAACTCGATGCTGCCCATGGAACCTGGATATCTAACGATGTGGCCCTATTGTCAACGAAATCTGGGGAATTGTTGCTACTGACTCTTATATATGATGGGCGGTAATATTTTGATCTTCTTTTTAAGTTTCTGCTGATGCTTCTAAATCTGACTGCAACTTATTTCGTTTATAATATGTGAAACTGACTGCTACTTTCTTCCGTGAAGTGCTGTACAGAGACTTGATCTTTCCAAATCAAAAGCCTCTGTGCTTGCTTCGGTTAGGCAATATGTTCTTTCAGCATATTTGTGCTTCAATTTGAATCCAGTTCGATTAGTGAATCCCTAAGATGATATACCAATTTTCTTGCAGGACATTACTAGTGTTGGAAATTCCCTTTTCTTTTTAGGTAGCCGGTTGGGAGACAGTTTACTGGTGCAATTTTCCTGTAGATCTGGGCCTGCAGTATCAGTATCTGGGTTGAGAGATGAGGTGATAGTTAAAATTATAGTCCACCATCCTTGCACGGTTCAGAATCAGATTGACCAAAGAAATCTGCTGAGGATGGAATTTCGTTTTTGCATATGGCTTTTATTTGCCATGTTTAATCTTTCGTAGGCTGGTCAGAGTAACTTCTTAAACGTTTATCCAGAACTTGAAAATTATCTGGCCTAATTTTTTGCAGGATGAAGACATTGAAGGTGAGGATCATCCAGCAAAACGTTTGCGGATGTCTTCTGATGCTTTTCAAGATACAATTGGAAATGAGGAGCTTTCACTGTATGGTTCGACACCAAATAACTCTGATTCAGCACAGGTAGCATGTTCTGCCTTGGTTAGAGTTTTGTAGAATATTCTGTGTAGGTTGGGTCATCTTCTTAGAAAAGGCTCAATGAAGCCACTTCTTCTCTATCATAAGATGGCATTACTATTTGAATTGTTTTTTTTTTGTAGAACATTCTCCATTTCGCTATCTGTATCTGCTCTTAATAGTGAACAATTCATTAGTTTAAAATTTCATGTTGAACAGAAAAATTACATAGTAGTTTAATTAATGAAGAAAGAGTTTGCATTTGCAAAAACAGCATGTATTATGTCAATAACAGTTAGATAGCTTATGTTCTCCTTTCCATGACGTTTCTCATGTTTTCTTTTCCAATAAATGCAGAAATCGTTTTCATTTGCAGTGAGAGATTCACTAGTTAATGTTGGTCCAGTGAAAGATTTTGCGAATGGCTTAAGGATTAATGCTGATGCAAACGCCACTGGGATTTCCAAACAGAGCAACTATGAATTGGTGAGCCGTTTGTTTAGTAGTTCTTATATAATACTAGCCATGGACATGTTCTATTCAAATTATAACATGCTTAGGGTTGTTATACAGAGACGTCTATTTTTGGAGTATGCTTTTGCTTAAACAATGAAATCCTTTGTCCACAACTTTTAGTGTTGACATGCTTGCCTCGTATCTGTCTAAAAACTGTAAATGCCAAACTAAATATCTGTTTTTTGGTGTTTAGGTTTGCTGTTCTGGTCATGGGAAGAATGGTGCTTTATGTGTTCTTCGGCAGTCAATTAGACCGGAAACGATTACTGAGGTATGCCTATATCCCAAATTGTTTCTGGTATACGAGAAGAATGGGAAATGTCCATTTGTCGATCTTTTAGTTTAAACCCTTACTCCCATTACTATGGCATGGACAGGATTTCATATACCTATTTTTCAATATAGAATGCATTAGTTTGTAGTGAGCTCTGAACAGAAGGCAGTATTAGGACAGTCTCACGGGTTTATATCTTTCACGATTATTATCCACCACTGGAGTATTTATCTGTATAGTAATGATCTAAAGAAACAAAAGTGAAATTATTATCTGAAAAGTGCGAGTTAAAAGAGGAGCTCACTGTAGAACAAAGGGGATGCATCCAATCTTCTTAGTCTTACTCTGTATGTGCCTCAGTCTCTTTCGATTCTTAAACACCCTATTCGACATATTCTTGTGGTAGGTTGAACTTCCAGGCTGCAAAGGAATATGGACAGTTTATCACAAGAGCTCCCGTGGTCATAATGTTGATTCTTCTAAAATGGCCGATGATGAAGATGAATATCATGCCTATTTGATTATAAGTCTGGAGGCTCGCACAATGGTATATTTTGCTTCTGTGTTTTGGTTGTGTTTAATTAGATCCTCCTATTGGCAATAATTACCTTCAATGTTTGGTTTTTCAGGTACTTGAAACTGCTGACCTTCTCACAGAAGTCACTGAGAGTGTTGACTATTATGTCCAGGGAAGAACAATTGCAGCTGGAAATTTATTTGGAAGGTAACCAGCTGCCAAATTATGTTTTCGCTGCATCTTTTGAGATATGTTTATTATAGTAAGCATATTTTTTCCTTAACATTATCTTTTTTTTTTTCTTTTTCAGGCGTCGGGTAATTCAGGTGTTCGAGCATGGTGCCCGTATCTTGGATGGTTCTTTTATGAATCAAGAGTTAAGCTTTGGAGCTCCTAACTCAGAATCCAATTCTGGTTCTGAAAGTTCCACTGTGTCGTCAGTTTCGATCGCTGATCCATATGTTTTACTTAGAATGACAGATGACAGTATTCGTCTGCTTGTTGGAGGTATGTTATGTAAAGATAAAAATCTTATTGCAAAAGTTGATATCGTAATCTATTATCTTGAGCATCTTGAAATGTTTTCCATTTCTTTTAATAGTATCTACCTCTCATGTTGTTTCTATTGACCATTTGCCATAGTTTAAATTCCTTACTCGTTGAAATCAACTTTTATCCAATGATAATTCAAGTTTAATGCATTTATGGACAATGGAGCCGATAAATATATATCCAATATAAATTTTGTTTATATTGATCACTAGAAAGCTTTAGAAATCTTTGCTCGCCTTGATCAACTTCGATCCAGACTAAATACTACTTGAATCAAATGCATGGTTGGGTTTATGGCAGATTTGAGCAATTCTGCACATATATGTTTTGCATGTAGGACTACATGCATATTTTATCAATATAAACCTTCCGTTTATATTAGTTCCAAACTTAATTATGTGTTATATAGTATCTCGTAGAACTCGGCAGCATATATATATATATATGCATATATTTATTTAAATTTGTTAAATATATGCATGGACTTGTGCATTAACTGGTGCGGTTGCAGAGGCTATCTTCCTCATAAAACTTGCATATCTGATTTTTGAGGTTACTGTCTTACTCAAGCAGTCTCATATGAAACTTTGAATTACAGATCCTTCGACTTGCAAAGTTTCCATAAGTAGTCCATCTGTACTTGAAGGCTCCAAAAGGAAGGTATCGGCCTGTACTTTGTACCATGATAAAGGACCAGAACCATGGCTAAGGAAAGCTAGCACTGATGCATGGCTTTCTTCAGGAGTTGGAGAGGCTGTTGGTAATGCTGATGGTGGACCTCATGATCAGGGTGACATATATTGCGTTCTCTGTTACGAAAGTGGTGCCCTTGAGATATTCGATGTGCCTGGTTTTAATTGTGTGTTCTCTGTTGATAAATTTGCGTCTGGAAGAAGCCACCTCTCTGATATGCCTATGCATGAGTTAGAGTATGAACTCAACAAAACCTTCGAGGATAATGCTTCTGCAAGGAATGAAGATTTTAAGAAGACAAAGGTCGTTGAGTTAGCTATGCAAAGATGGTCTGGGCATCATACACGCCCATTTCTCTTTGCAGTATTGGCTGATGGCACAATTCTTTGTTACCATGCTTACCTATTCGAGGGTGTTGATGGTACCAAAGCAGAGAATAGTTTATCTTTAGAAAATCCTTCTGCTTTAAATTCCTCCAGTAGTTCTAAGCTTAGGAATCTGAAATTTCTTCGCATCCCCTTGGACACGTCTACAAGAGAGGAGACTTCAGATGGAGTTTCAACTCAAAGAATTACCATGTTCAAGAATATTAGTGGTCACCAGGGTTTTTTTCTGTCTGGCTCAAGGCCGGGGTGGTGTATGTTGTTCAGAGAGCGGCTTCGGTTTCATTCACAGGTATGATACTCTCACCTAAAGAGTATTTTTGTGTTCTTGTGTCTAAAAGAACTGAAACAATGATTAGTATGATTTCAATCTTTTTAGAGTTTTTGGTTTACATTGCTACGAAGCTTGTATGGTTTTTTCTGAAGCAAGTTCCTCCATGTCATGCTATCACACTTTTTTTCAGCTGTGCGATGGATCAATTGCAGCCTTTACTGTTCTTCACAATGTGAATTGCAATCACGGGTTCATATATGTCACATCACAGGTTTAATAATGTGTCTACGCCTCATTTCTGTTGTTATTTTTAATCTAGACTCTCGATTCCTTTCAAAAGATAATTCATCTCATGTTCACATGTACCAGGGAATTTTGAAGATTTGCCAATTACCTTCAGCATCAATCTACGATAATTATTGGCCAGTGCAGAAGGCAAGTTTCGTGCTCCTTTTTTTTTTTTTTTTATCTTTGCTTACTGTTGTTGTATGTTGATTAGATGGAAAACAATGTATCTTTGAGGACTGATCATGTTAATGCACGTTATTTTTTTCTAGATTCCTCTGAAGGCCACACCTCACCAAGTTACTTACTACGCGGAGAAGAACTTGTACCCGCTGATAGTATCATATCCAGTGAGTCTTAGCATGATAATATATTCACCAACTAAAGCTGGATCTTCTGAATTTCATTCATGAATATCACACATACCTGGATTTGGTTGACTTCCTTGGCTGCTGCAATATTTATATATCCTGCTGATTTGCTCTGTTTGTTAGATGAACACAAGCATGTTTATTCATTTTCTTTTCGTTGATAAGAAAGGAAGTTTGCTAATTATGTGTTACCTGTCTATTTATTCGATCCGCATTGTTTGCTATTTAGTATTCTACTTATTAACAATATCAATATCGTTGTTCTCTCCTTTTTGAAGGTCAGCAAGCCATTGAATCAAGTTCTTTCTTCACTAGTTGATCAAGAAGCTGGCCAGCAGATCGACAACCATAATCTGAGTTCAGATGATCTCCAACGGACATACACCGTAGAGGAATTTGAAATCCGAATTTTGGAACCAGAAAGATCTGGTGGCCCCTGGGAAACTAAAGCCACTATCCCAATGCAGAGCTCAGAACATGCACTCACTGTGCGAGTTGTCACACTTCTTGTAAGTTAGCTACTAAACCTGCTGCCTCCATGAAGAATGTTTATCTTCTCAATCTCTATGACATGATAATTGAAGAATATTGTTGGGATCAGATCTATTAAATCTCTTTGTTTTAATTGCAACCAAGCCACATTTTCTTACTCCCTGGGGTGTTTCAGAATGCAAGCACAACAGAGAATGAAACACTTCTTGCTGTTGGAACTGCCTATGTCCAAGGGGAGGATGTTGCTGCAAGGGGTCGTGTGCTTCTTTTCTCTTTTGGAAGAAATGGCGATAATTCTCAAAATTTGGTATGTTCAGTTTGGCCGACAACAACAAGTTGTTTGTTTTCATCTTGGATATTCGATTTATTCTGAAGCCACTTTTCAATAGGTTACTGAAGTCTACTCAAAGGAGCTAAAAGGTGCTATATCAGCTGTAGCCTCCATTCAGGGTCATCTATTAATATCATCTGGTCCCAAAGTCATCTTGCACAAGTGGAATGGCACCGAATTAAATGGTGTTGCCTTCTTTGATGCTCCGCCGCTCTATGTAGTGAGCATGAACATTGTACGTTTTACTTCCTCAGCTGAATGCTGTGTTGCTTTTATGAGCTAACTCCACCGA
The DNA here is from genome assembly GCA_900406395.1 of Kernera saxatilis. Lineage (NCBI taxonomy): Eukaryota > Viridiplantae > Streptophyta > Magnoliopsida > Brassicales > Brassicaceae > Kernera > Kernera saxatilis. The sequence goes on along the minus strand of OVAY01001332.1, from coordinate 17,380 downwards.
AACTGACTTGGCTTGGCTCTGAGGATCAGTTTTCTTCAGCGTGATCTGGCTTTGTTGCACATGTTAATTTTCCTTTACTTGCAGGTAAAGAATTTCATCCTCCTTGGTGACGTTCACAAAAGCATTTACTTTCTTAGCTGGAAGGAACAAGGGTCCCAACTTAGCTTACTAGCCAAAGATTTTGGAAACCTCGATTGTTTTGCTTCAGAGTTTTTGATTGATGGAAGTACGCTTAGCCTGGCTGTCTCCGATGAGCAAAAGAATGTCCAGGTTAGCATCTCTCTTATCGCCTTTAGTATGTACATGATGAAATAAGGCCTTACTTATATGTCAATATTGTGAAACACCCTAACTCTCAATTTGACTTTGTACTGATCAATCCCCAACAGATATTCTATTTTGCACCAAAGATGTCCGAGAGCTGGAAGGGTCAGAAACTTCTTTCAAGGGCGGAATTTCACGTCGGTGCCCATGTGACAAAGTTCCTGCGTCTGCAGATGGTTGCATCTTCTAGCGCGGATAAAACAAATCGCTTTGCTTTGTTATTTGGTACTCTAGATGGCAGTTTTGGTTGCATTGCTCCGCTCGATGAGCTCACATTCCGTAGGTTACAGTCTCTCCAGAAAAAGCTCGTTGATGCTGTTCCTCATGTTGCGGGTCTGAACCCACGCTCTTTCCGTCAGTTCCGCTCGAGTGGGAAGGCTCGACGACCTGGGCCTGACAGCATAATCGACTGCGAGCTACTCTGCCAGTAAGTTTTCTTCCAAATTTTTTACGTTCAACCCATCCGATAAAAAGATCTGAAAGTAGAGAGAGAACGTAGGATAGTACTCGAAAGTCACATGATAGAACGTTCATAGACGCAGATCCTCATGGTTCTAAAAAACTTGTGCAGTTACGAGATGATTCCACTGGAAGAACAGCTTGAACTTGCTCACCAGATTGGGACAACACGATCTCAGATTCTGACGAATCTAGTTGACCTCTCTGTCGGAACCAGCTTCTTGTGAAGGTTCAGATCATAATGCATTGTTCATCCATGGACTACAAAGAGAAAAAAGGGCAGTCTTGCTTAATGTTGTACTTGTACAGATGATGTAACTTATGGTAACCATCATGAACTTTGATGGTTTGTGGCATTAGATTATGTTAAAGAGATTCTTCTCCACCCTCTGTTTGTTTCATGTTTACTTTGAATCCTCAGTTTGCCTTAGAACTCGACAATAACTTAATTACAACTTTGTTTATTTTTTTTAGTATAATTTGAATGGTAATTTGCGCAAATGGGTTAGTGAAATGGTGAGTAAAAAAGCTTTAAGCGTGGCTTGATAAGGCAAGTGATAATTGTGTCCATCACACAAAGTAGGAGACACGTGCGCATACTCACCACTCCACATTCGGAAAAGATAAACCAAATGGTACACAACAACAAAGTAAAATTTGATAAGTCTTAGTTTAAATATAGAATAAAAAAAAACACAATCATAGTAACATGTTGTCTCTTTCCACCACCAATCTTGTTTTCACTTTCCAATGTCTAGCAAAGTAACATCAATTTACTTACTACTTTCTCTGTTCCTTTTACTCTGTCTCTTTTAGAATCTATTTTGTTATTGAAAGTTTGATTTTAAGAAAATTATGGATCGAGTCAGAAAACCCACTTCGCGGTGGGAATTTGTAAACTTTGGCACGTTTCAAATATTCCACCGTCCAAAAAAGAAGTCATAGAGATATCAAAATGCCAAATGAGTGTTTGTTTTGACATGAAAAACCTATAGTAATACATCTTCTTTTTTTTTTAAAACAAACCTACTAATAGCTCCAAAAATCTATTTGTATAGCATATTTTTCTTATGTGTAGCGTCATGTTTGTACTACCATGTTAATATCTCTTACCGCCATCTTAATTAAACATCAATCACAAAATATACCTAGCTAGTACTAATAACTTTTTCATGCATCATGTCTAAAACTTCTTTTTTTTTCATGCTTTAGGATCTTTTTTTTTTTTTTGGGAGAAAGTCATGCTTTAGGATCTTAGGACAATTAAAACAAGATTTACATTACATCATGCTTACTAAATTTTGACTTAAAAATTGGATTTGACACTACTTAGTAAGTAATAGTAATGGTAATTTTATATCTTTTTACATGCTCAAATGAACCATTATTGTCTGACTTTGTCTCTTACCATGTCACCTTTCTCTACACCATCTACCTTTTACAATCATTTTCTATATCGTTTTCTTTACTTTTTAATTTAGAAAAAAAATTGCTGAACTCCAGATTCTTGGTTCGTATACTTGTCTTTCTACTCAAACATAGCATCGTATTTAACATTAAATCAAACATAATTCATTGTTATAATTCTATCCGTTGAAGAAACCGTAAATAAATAATCAACTAAGCTTTTAATTTACGTTATAGAAAAACTAAGCGGGCATGACTCCTTTAGTTACATCCATCTCCATTTTATGTTCTTTCATTTAATTACAAAACAAAACCCATCTTTTTTAATTGAACAAGAAAAAACTCAGCATTTCAAGAATATATATATGATGAATGACATATTGACATTCATATATTGTTGCATTAAGATTTAGGATTTAATACTTTTCACAAGGGTTTGTAGTAATGTTTTTTTTTTCATCTCCAAGAGTTTATCGTTTTTTCATAGGATATCGGAAAAACAACATTGTATCATACTTAAATCCTTATCCATATCGTATTGTTTCACCTTTACTTTGAATTAAATTTACCTTTGACACACAAAAGGTTCACATAACATTTGCAAATAATAAAAGTTTAAGAAGAAGAAAGGAAGAAGAAAATGATTGGAGTCAGAAGGAGAATGTTGGTAGTATGCTTAGCAGCGTGGCTGCGTGTGTACTGTTGCAAGTCAGCGATTTCACCTTTTGCCTCCTTTCTCATACATCACTTTTTCATTGGATTCAATCTATTTTATTTCTTCTTTTCTCGTTAATGGTAATATATTAACTGAAATCGTTCTACGTACTATTATCGTTTTAAATATAGTTATACGATTTTAGAATTGAAAAAAAAATCAGTTCAGTTTGAGGTTCCATATACGGATATATCGCAAATTTTTGTCTGATTTTCCAGCCTTCTCATGTTATGTATCAAAGTAATTTTTATCAAACCTAGAACATGTGTATTTAGGAGCTACGGAGCGAAATATTTCTATTTTGTTGAGTCATGAGAGGACTCATTTGTAAAATCTGTGTTGATTTGGTCAAGTAGACAAAATTACTTGAGATGATAAAAGAAGATCTTACTAATCGTGAAGCGAGCAAAGCAGACCAAACCAAACTCTCTCACGAAGCTTCCTTCTCATTTCAACTCCGCGATTTCAAAGTATGAATGTATTCAATTAACCATTTATGTATAACATTTGTTAATAGATAAATTAAGCAAGTAGAATATCTAAAGACAAGCATGTATATAAATACACACATATTAATGTAGCATATAATGTTTAATTTAATTGTGTGTACGGGGATTTTCATGCTAATTTGACGGGATGTCTCTTTCTCCAATCACTACAAATCCCGGTGCATCAGCAAGATTAGTACTACAATTTTTTTTTTTTTTTATTAAAAATAAGTTCGTGTAAATATTTTTNCCCCCCCCCCCCCCCCCCCTAAAATTATCTTAACATCTAGATTTTCGTTCTAAATTTTTTTTTTGAAAAATCCAAAACTAAATTTTAATAGTACATATAAAAGCATAATGCATATACTAAATATCACTACTAGATAGAATTAACAACACTTGATTATACTATATTTGAAATTTGAATGCTTGAAATTATTTTGGATCATATATTTTTAGCACTCTGAATAGAACTAAAATTTTTAGAACTGTGTTATCCGCAAGATATGAATTGTACAATTGGAAGCCGAAAAAAAAAGATATGAATTGTACAATTGGAGAAAAATAATGTTTACGATATATTAGAATGATGAATTGAAAATAAAATCTTATGAATTTCTCTTTAATGTAGATGTGTGAATGAAGCATGACCTGTGGTTTGAAAGGTATATAATGGATTCATCAAAGACACATAATTGTTTTTTTGTTGACACATAATTGTTTGAGACATTTATTAATATGAACATGCATGCATCTATAAATATCTATATATATATATATATATATATATATATATATATATATATATATTCACTTATACCAATATATATATATATACACATGTCAGCATATACATGTATATATAGCTTCTCCGCAAATGCATGTTTGTACGCAAATTTAGATAAAATCTTCACACTGTATGAGAAAGATAATTCAAGTTTCTATTAATGTCTAGTAAATCTATTTTCTATGAAAAAAGCATGGGTTATAGTGTCTATATTCGTATGGCGTTAATTAGCTCACAAAATAAATGATTTTTAAGAGTTTTTTTTTCCGTTATTTTTAAGAGTTTATGTAGTAGAACAAATAAAAGTAGTAGATAAATATAATGTTTTAAGTTCGTATTAACAAATAATTATCTCCTAATTTACAGCTCTAATAGATTTGTTTTAAGATGTAACTTAAAAATATCTTATTAAATCTCGTTGATTAACGATTATGCCTTTCTATACCATCCGAAAATTTTACATAAATATCCAAATCCGCTATATATAAAAGAAGTAATACTAACATTTTTGGATTTTTAAAGAAAAAAAAAAAGATTAAAACATGAGAGAGAAAGGATAGAGGCATGGGAGAGATGTTTTGGCTCTTGATTTAACGACAATACTTCTCTTCCTCACAAATGGTTGCCTTTCCATTGGTTGGCATTCGCATGCATCCCCCAACTTATTTTAATTATTATTGTCGTTAATATAATAAACTATATTATAACCCTCATTATGATTATGGTAATGCCTATGTTACGCCTTTATTTGCTCCTCATGTGCTTACTCTACCTTCATTTTTGACTCCAACTTATAATTCGTAAAATTCCCTTCATTAGTAAAGGATTGTTTCCAATATCATCCCTCATGTTTTGAAGTCGATTTCAGTCTTATAAGAAAATAGATTAGAAGAAACATAGAAAATATGGAGGATGAAACTCTCACAAGAGAATGACCTTGGTAATTTATACATTTTATTTTAACATGCCAATTACTTAATTCACCAATAAGACAATGACAATAATGCAACACGAAAATGAAGACCAAAGTTTTAATCTTGATAGATTGGTGTAGTGGACAATTCTGGAATATGGTCATACATTTTAATTTTGTTTTTTTTCAAAGTTAGAATCTAAGTTACGTACAAAATGTTTATTCGAATTACTTGATCATGCATGGTTTCAATACCCATAAATTTCTAATGATGATCCATATATAAATACTAACAATAAAAAAAAAAACACCCAAAGTTTTGCAAGTATCAAATAAAAATAACACTGCAAGAAATTTTGAACAGAAAATATGAATTGATAAGAAATAAAACAAAAGGAAACCAGGTCTCAAAATGTTGTACATATCTTTGTACCAATGTTAAATTTGACCAAAAAAGTTTACATATCTTTGTAAAAACAAACAAATCTGGTTTAAAAATATTGGTCACAATCAATAAATGTATGTGTACACATGGAAATTAATGGCCGAATAATGAATAGAATAAGAATTGCTGAAGAGGACTCTAGTTGACATACACATCTAACATTCCCTTCCAATCATTTAAATAATATAAACGAATAACGAAAGGTATTATTTCAACAAAAAAAAAATATTCGAAAACCAAAATTTTTATTTTTAAAATCTAAAGTGTAATGATAGCTTGAACACCCCACGAGCCATTCACAAATCAACTTTTTATTCCCCTAGAAGAAGAAGAATACTATTGATTATAATCTCAAATCTCACTATCTCCATTTCCTCCTTCAAATCAATCATTCACTTTGCTTTGCTTTGCCTCTCCAAACACCACAAATGGCTCTCGAAACTTTCTTAATAAAGCTCAAAAACGCCATTTCCTCCAAACCCACTTCTCGTCGACAAATCCGATCATCTCCTCCGATCACCACCACCACCACCACTTCCTCCATCGGAGTTTTATCGTTTGAGGTGGCACGTGTCATGACCAAACTCCTCCACCTCAGTCACACTCTCACCGACTCCAATCTCCTTAGTCTTCGAGACCACTCTCTCTCCTTAGAAGGCCTCACCAAGATCGTCACAGGCGACGAAACCTTCCACCTCAGCCTCCTCTGCGCTGAGATCGCCGATAGTCTCGCCCACACCGCTGATTCTGTTTCTAGGCTGAGCCGCCGCTGCACCACCCCGAGCCTCCGCTCTTTCCACCGCTTATTCCATGAGTTCGCCGACATGGGTCGTGACCCTCATGGCTGGGTCATGAGCTGTAAAGACACCGAAGCTAAGAACAAGAAAATCGAAAGGTAACCAAATTTCTTTACACTTAAAATATAGCAACAGAGCCAAAACAGAGTAAAAACCAGAGCAAAAACAGAGTAGGAAACAGAGAGATTGATTGAGATTTGTTTTTGTTTTTGTTAATGAAAGCAGATATGTGAGTGTGACGACGGCTTTGTATAGAGAGATGGAAGAGATGACGATTTTAGAGAACTCCCTGAGAAAACACAGTTTACAGATTGAGATCGAATGCGAAGAAGTAGAAGACGACAACGACAACAGAAAAGATGCGATGAAAGTGATGGATTTGCTGCAGAAGATTGAGAGACAGAGACAACACGTGAAGTATTTGAAAGACAGATCTCTGTGGAACAAAAGCTTCGACACGGTGGTGTTGATTCTCGCCAGATCGGTGTTCACATCACTCGCCAGACTCAAATCCGTCTTCTCCTCCGCCGCAGCAACATCCGGCTGCCACGTGGGAGCCACCGTCGTTTCTTTTCTCCCTCGCTCTCTCTCTTCTTCTTCTTCCTCGATGAATCTTGTTCACCCGAGCCCAAACGACGAGGAGAGAGTCAAAACGGCGTCGTCTTCTGCGTTCTTGGAAGAAAGCTCGAGACTTTTGAAACCCCCGGAGACGACTCTCGGCGGATCCGGCGTGGCGCTTCACTACGCGAATCTGATAGTCGTGATGGAGAAGATGATAAAGCAGCCACAATTGGTGGGTCTCGACGCGAGGGACGACTTGTACTCGATGTTGCCGGCGAGCGTGCGATCGTCGCTCAGGTCGAGATTAAAAGGAGTTGGATTCATGGCGACGGACGGTGGCTTAGCGGCGGAGTGGAAGGCGGCGTTAGGTCGGATCTTACGGTGGTTGTTACCGTTGGCGCAGAATATGATTAGGTGGCAGAGCGAGAGAAGCTTCGAGCAGCAACACATGGCGACGGCGGCGAATAGTCAGAACAGAGTGATGTTGGTTCAGACACTTGTGTTTGCGGATAAAGTTAAGACAGAAGCAGCCATTACAGAGCTTCTTGTTGGGTTGAATTACATTTGGAGATTCGAAAGAGAGATGACTGCGAAAGCTCTGTTTAATATGCAGTCTCCTCCAACTAATCACAACTAATTTTTACTGTAGAGTTTTTGTTTTGTTTTGATGGGTTAATTTTGATTTTTTTTTTTTGTTTTCTTGGTTTTAATTTGATAATTCTATGAATTATGAAAAATGGTGAAGGTTATTTGGGTTGGGTTATCTTCTTGACTCGAGAGAAGTTATATAAAAAAAAAAAGATGATTGTAATGTGTAACAATGTAGATATTGGAATGAATTTGAGTGATTATATTCTTACCAAAAAAAAATACCCAACTTCATGAAACCACTTTTTTTAAACGATCTTAATTACATTTGTTTCATTTAAACGAATTTAATAAAATTAGCTACCCATAAGTTCATACTTAATAGAAAATTTTGAATTTACTTCTTCTTCGTTTGCCCTTGAAGTTTTGATTTAATTTGGGAAAACTGAACCTTAAAAAAAGTTTTAAATCTGTCTGCTTTTCTCCGTTAGTTGGAAGGAGCCGAAATTTATAAGAAATATATATTTTGATGAAATGAATCTAGAGAATAGAATTCGATGTTGAATAATATCAAGTGCACCTATAATACTTTACCTTTAAATTTTGTTTGTCTTATACATTAAAAAGTACTAATCATTTATCGGTGCTAGAGATTAAGAGTCAACTAACTTTTTGTAAGTTAACGTTTTGGCCTAAGTTGATCACCACACTAGACCATTTCTGTGTAAGGTTTACATATGTCGATTACACATTTGCTCTAAAGGAGAGAGTTTATACTTTGCCCTACGTTGATCACCACTGTTAATGAGTTTACGCCTTTTCCTAACTTAGTTAGACCATCTCTAACCCAACTCTAAATCTCACTCTAAAATAAAGTTTAAAGTTAAATTCTCTCCAACTCCACTCTATATCTTACTCTAAAATAAAGTAATTAATAGGATTACTCCAAATATAGAGTAACAAATAGGTTTATTCTATTTTTTTGGTCATCACTCTATTTTAGAGTAAAAAATAGTGTGGCATTGGAATAAAACCCAACTCTATTATAGAGTTACTCTAAAATAGAATAAAAAATAGAGAAATTGGTTGGAGATGCTCGATGCATAACTCATTGACAAGGTCAATTTCTGCGAGTTAACATTCGTTGATTTTCTAAGATTAGTTATGGCTTTAGTATATACTATAAATATAAATAACTTACTATTAGCGTTTTACAAAATGACACGCGATATGTCTTTGAGAATTATGTTAATATTTGCATATTAAAGCTTCTTCGCGGCATTTACTACGTCTTCATGAAAGGAATACCATTTTAAGAGAAGTGGACCAATCTATTCAAAACCTTTAATTCAACATGATATTAGAACACTTACTGTTGATCAAGTAAAGTGGTCCAAATAGGATATACCGCCGATTCTAAAGTGTGATTTAGTCCGAAAAAGACTAGAACATTTATTATTTCCAAAAGACGTGTTAGAAATCCTACATCATAATATATTAAGATTTAGATTAATATTAAAAAGATAAGACAATCCATTTATTATCAATTAGTTTTCGTTAATGATAATTTTTTTTTGTTTGATAATTTGGTTAATGATAATTTTTTGCAACATTAATGACACTTATATAATTTTTTGTCGACGTTAATAATGGGTATGCATATAAATGTACTTTAATAAACTGTGAGAATAATAATTCTATCATACAGAGTTAATTTGAAAACAAATTTTTAACAAAAATAGTATTAAAAAATCTAGTAAAAAAATCCGGGTGAAACACGGATCCTAATCTAATATGAAGATAAGATTAATGGATTAGATTTTGAGACTAAGTGGAAAAGAAGATGATGGCACAAAATAGAGTCAACATGAAATGAATCTATAAATTTGGTGACACGACACCAAATGGTTTAGGTGAGTAATCATGACCAAAAATAAGTTGGCTCTAATCCAACAAGACACACTTTTAAACCATAGTGGTTCGAATTACTAACACAACATCTCTCTCGCTGACTAATCAAACTTATAAATAAAAGAGGATCGCACAAAAGAGACGAGCAAATAAATGTTTGAGATGGACCTCAAAGAAACAGAGCCACCACCTCGAAAACCATTGAGACAGCCTCCTTCTGTTCCTTTCATTTGGGAAGAACGGCCTGGCTTCCCCAAGAAGAACTGGCAACCTTCACTAGCCACCTTCGTGCCTTCTCCTCCTCCGCTTCCGCCACCTATCCCAGTCCCGGTTAAGCTGGTCACGTCGGTTCCTTTTCGTTGGGAAGAGACGCCTGGAAAACCGCTCCCTCCTTCCTCTGAGGACCCACCTCAGCTTCCGCATCCACCATCGGAAACCGCCACGACGACTCCATTACCACCTCCGGTTCCAGTCCCGGTTAAGCTGGTTACATCGGTTCCATTCGTTTGGGAAGAAACTCCTGGACAACCATACCCTTGCTTTGTTGATACCAACCCACCAGAGCCGTTGGAACATCAACCGCTGCTACTGCCTCCCATGTACGGTGAGGTTGAAACCAGCAGCGATATTTATGATGACGCAAGCAGTGATTCCTTCAGCTCTGTGCCGTCTCTATTAGCAGCAAACCCCTCGGTTTCGATATCAGGCGCTGTTGCGGTGGATGAATTTGATGACAACCTGAATAGAGAGACGAGCTCGATGCCAACGTCGCCGGCTTACGAATCTGATGACAGTACGAGCAGTTACATGACGGGAGCTTCCAGCCTTGTGGGAGTTTCGTTCTTGGAGAAGCTCTTTCCACGTCTTCTTCCACAGGAGAAGGTCGAAGCTGCTGATTCTAAGGATGTTCAGGTCTCTACTCATCCGTTGCCTGAAGAAGTGAAGCTAACTACAGATTCTGACAACATGAATATCGGTTTTCCTGTGAGGACACCGCAGACACTCGGGGAGCTGATAATGATGAGTCGAAGGAGAAGTTACATGAGAAGAGCTGTTGAAATGAGAAAGCAGAATCCTTCCATGGTAAAACTCTCAAAACATCTTTTCACACATTCTCTTCCAAACCATATACACCATAATTGCATGTCATGCTCATAGCTAAATTCAATCACGAAAAAAGATTCTGAAATATTGACACTTGCCTGGATAAACTAGCAGGAATTTACAAAGAATGGAGCTGAGAGTTGCTGCCTCTTTGTGCCGGGCATCAAAATGATAGAAGGACTTGAGTGGAGAAAATACCAACCGAGGCTGAAGCTCATTTAGAAGAAAACTCTTGTGAAAGTCCTCACAATTTGCATCCCGAAACATAAAATCTCAGAAGTTGTTCTCTTTTCATAGACAAGAAACTTGTATTGTACAAATAGAGGCAAGATTGAATGCCAAACTTTCTTCTACTTCTTTGCTATCTTCCAAACCTCTAACAACTTGCCAAAAGAATGTCTATCGATAAATAATAATGCCTCACTAACACAAAATCCGGTTTGACCTCAAGATCTGGATGATTCAGCAAGCTGTCTGATCCGTTCTATGATCACTGGGATATCTTCATCGGCTAAAGCGGTAAAACAGCACCTGAACCAACCCGGTTCTATACAATAACAGGCTGTTCCTGGAGTGGCATTAATCTTAGCAACACTCAATAGCTTCTCAAATAACTCGAGTTCTCCTTTCTCGCTGTAGGATGTCAGTAAACTGCTCATGTCAACCCAACAATATAACCCGCCACCACTCTCAGCACATGGAATTCCTAATTGTTTCAAACCTTCCACAAACAGAATATGCTTATCGCGGATCCTTTGCCTGTGGGCTGTCATGTATTCCTCAATAAATCTTGCATCTGATAGCAGAGAGATAAGTATCCTTTGGACTGGAACTGGCACAGATGAAAATCTCATTAGCTTCTTCGCGGCATTTACTACGTCTTCATGAAAGGAATAGATGACTCCAGCTCTAAAACCGGGAATCGAAAGATCTTTTGACAAGCCATAGATGATATGAACCCTACTCTTATCGAATTCCCCTGAACCAGCGATCTCTGCCATGCTAACAAACTCTTTATCCCCGTAAACAGAACCGGCGAATATTTCATCAGAGATAACATGGATGTTTTTCTCTTGAGCAAAGCTCAAAATATCATGGAGCGTCTCCCTTGATAGTATGTTTCCAACAGGATTTGATGGGTTTGAAAAGAGGATGCCAGAAACCTTAAATCCTCGTTTTCTAGCTTGATTCAAAGCTTGTTCCAGCGCAGAAACCGTTACAGTGAAATTGTCGGAGCTACGGCAGTGTACTGGTATAAGCTCCACTCCTGTCCGGAATTTAATATCCCTGTCAAAGCTGCAAAGCCAGTTTCCTTAGTATATATCACACCGCGGAAAGAGAAAACTGGTGGATGAATCAAACACTTTCATCAGATATAAACGGTTGAGAAATACATAAATGCTAAAAAATTACCCTGGATAATAAGGGGACGGAATTAGAAAAGCATTCCCATGATCTGCCAAGCAGAAGGCCAAGACTTCGATAGCAGGAGTCCCACCGGCTGTTATTACCATGTTTGAGGGGTCAAACGATACATTACCTCCCATTATTCGTGACATGAAATCAGCAAAAGCCTGGCAGTAGTTTCCAAAAAAAGAAATGAAACATTAGAAAACTTGAACCTTGGATTCAATGTTATGAAAACAGACACCATCAAGCAAGGCCAAAACAAAATTTAAAAGCTTCTTCAAGAGATATTTGGGAGTAGAGTTTCTATACAAATTTCTGATCTATAAACAATATATCTTCGCTCCTAGGCAAGAACAGAACATATTCTAATGCAAGTTTTGCAGTCAAAGCTTTAACCATATTTCTAGCTTTACACTTACCACTCTGAGTTCCAGCAATCCTTCGAAAGGTTTATACATGGCGATACTACTGATATCGAATTCACCATCACTAGATTGCATCAACGACTCCATCAAATTATCAGACATCCATCTCTGGAGCAAGTCAAAGCACAGCTACAAAATTCGAAAAAAGAAATCCCCATGAATCAGATAATTACAAAGTGAGAAAACATCGGAAAATTTTCAAAACTCACCGTACTCTCAGCCAACCCAAGCTGAATAATCCCATCCCTATTACTCATCCGATCGTACGGATCCGTCTTGACTCTCTCCAACCCAATGTAATAAGTCGAATCGGTAGGCTTCGCCACAGGAGCCGCTCGAGAGGAGACTCGAACACGCCCGATCGAGTTCCCGCGGGAGAAGAGACTGGACCGAGACGACGTCCTCGGCAACTCCGTCAGGTCGGAATCGGAAGGAGGAGGGTCAGGAGGAGAACGGCGTCGTTTAAGGTAAAGCTGGAGAAAGTAGAAGAGACAGCAAGGAATGAGAGAGCCGACGAAGAGACCTCCACGGCCTTGAACCACTCCACGAAGAGGTACTATCAGCCTCATCGGCAACTGCTCCGCCGCGAAAGTTGTTTTGCTCTCCGGCGTGAAGAGATTCGAGCCGTTCGTTGAGAGTAACGAAATTGGAAAAAGAGAGATATATACAAAAGTTTGCTAAATAGCCCTTTGATATTGGTGAAATTATTGAAAGATTCTCATTGTTTTCAAAATAACAATCACAACCCCTTAATCACATCTAAAACTTGGTCCAACATAACCATATAAAACCTTTATGGAAGCATTCAAAACAGTATATAATGAGCATTTTTTAACCATTACATGTATCTGTCGAATGAAAGGTTCAATATCAATCTAAAAAGGAATTTGAAAAAGATGATACAAATTTCTATTGCAAATCTCAGACAGCCTGATCGGCATTGCTACAGTGCCATCCTTTAGTGCAAGGAGGTATTTCCATGAACTCGTCGAACTCCTTCACGTGAACATCGCAGCATTTCCACTGCAAACAAAAAGACATTCATATTCAACACAACTGAGAAAGCTAAAGAAACGGCTCATAAACTGATATGAGTAAAGAACGGCGTTACACACTCCTCTCAGTCTGTCGTGGAAGACCGCAGGACCTGGATGGTAGCTACAAGCAGTCTCGTGATTGTCTCTCTCTTTGAATGTTTTGCCACATCCTTTGTTTTTGCAGACTTGCGGTTGATTAATGTCTATAACAACCTTTTTAACTGGAGGTGGTGCTAAGGATTCAATCATTTCTTCTTGAGCTTTTACTGGTGTGTTCAGGGTCTGCCTGATCTGTTCTTTGGGTTGGGAACCTGTGTGGTAAGGACACAACGTTTGATAAAGATTTGCTTCATTCACCAGTGTAAAGAGAATTTAAACCGGAGAGAGAGGGAAGATACCAACCATGGTCTGAGCAGAAGAAGCCTTGCCGGCATCTCGAGCAAGAGTCTTTTGTTGCTGCATTGGCATCTGGAGATGAAGTAGAAACCGCAACAGGATTTCTTGGAGCCGGTTTGGCCAGAACTGGTTTCTCAGTTGTGTGTTTACCTGTTTTACATCTTCATCGCAAGAAACGAAAAAAAGCATCAGTGTTGCAATAAATCACAACCTGCATCATGAGTTATTCGATGAGGAGACACTATTACCCTGGAATTTCCAAGAACAAACTGAAATCATGACTTCTTTGCTTGCAGCAGCTCCACTCTTTCATTCCATCGTGAAAAAACGGCTGCAGGTATAAACATCTTTCTAGCTTTAATTCTCTGAACACATGAGTGTGTAACAAAAAACAAAAGCATAGTGTTTGAAGAGTAAATTTGACTTACTCCCTGCTTGAATAAAAAAACCAGTAGTCAGTGAAAAGCGCAAGCCCAGCCACACCGAAAAAAAAGGTCAAAAGATGGTTAAGCTACTAGACGAGGGCCAATGAAGTACAATCAAATCTCCAAGCTCTAGATGATAATGAAAGGCACAATAGTAACGAGGGCCAAATGTTAAAGGTGGTTAAGCTACTAGACGGTGCCAAAAGATGCATAATACTTGTTGCATTCATAGTTGTTTCCTTCTAAAGATTGTTCTATTTACACAATCATACTTTTGCTTCCTTCCATGGACAGTCTAATGAGCTCTCCCAGCAAACAATGAGTTTAAATTGGAGAATTAAAGGTGTGTTCAATGTTATCAGCTTATCAAAACCTAATTGACCACTTGCATATCATCAGCTCAAGATCAAAATTATCATAGTCAAATTGGTAAACCACACATCATTAAAAAAAATCCACAATTCGTCCAGATTCTTAAGAGGCTCACAGAATATTCTTTAAATCCAAAGTTAGCTCCCAAAGAAACTATGATAACCTCAAAACGATCCGAATTCCTCAGTTGAGTGAACATTAAGGAGGGCGACTAATCTAAGGGTTAATGTCGTCAATAATTTCAATTAGAAGTTTTGTCGAAACTAGAGAAGACTTGGGAAAAAAAAAACATAAGAGAATCAATTGAAGAAGATGGAAAGAAGACGTACAGAAGCATGAAACTGACAAGAACCGTCTGGATTGTCGTCGTCGGTGAACATAGCGTTGCAGCCAATACGTTGGCACTGGAGCTTCGTCGCAGATCTTACTTCCATCCTCGTGAAATTGTGAAGAAATCGGACGAATTTCGCAGTGGACGAATCCGTCGGCAAGTTCCGAGTAGTTTTAAAATTCTGACCAAAAAAAAAATCAACTGAGAAAATCACGGGGGTATTTTCGTCTTTTGAATAATCTCAACCTTTTTGACCAGTCTGAAGTCTGAACAATAGAGAAAGCAGTGGCCGGGATTGCAATTATAAAATAAATTTTTTTTTTTTATTTAGATATTTAGATTGAGAATTTATGATGTTTTATAAAAATTTATGTTTAAATTTTTAATAAATCATAAAATTTTATCTTAAAAATATGTTTTTATGTGTTTATTATAATTTTGAAAATAATAATATATAAAATATATTTATAATAAATTAATATGTTTTTAATATATTAAAATAACTCTAAAACTAACTCCTGATTAAGTCTTGATAAATTTATGATGTTTTTGCTAGGCACTAGGTCCAGCCTAATATCCGACTAGGACCTAGCAAAATTTTGAAGAAGGACTTAAAAATAGTTTGTAAAGGAGAAGTGATGTTTGATCTAGTGGCATAACATAATTAAAAAACCTATATTACTTTATTTGTAGGAGTTCGATTCTTTTTTTTTTTATAATAGATTAATGGGTTAATGAGTCAGTATGTTGTGATCTAAAAAATGAAAACAATGGTTTTGCAAAAAAATCAATATAAGTTAAGAATTAGAAATTACATAGATCTATTAATATATTAAAAAAAAAAGTTTTATTTAAAACAAATTTTTAGTATTGATATATTTACATCATATATCATTAACTAAAATTAGGGGTGTTAAAATGGGTAATCTGATTCGACCCGACCCAAACCCATATGGATTCGAGATATTAATGGGCGGGTTCAACTTACCCATTTATTTTATGGGTTAAAATTTATGTATCCAAATCCAATAATAGTAAACTCATTGGCTAAATGGATTATCTGANTTATATGGGTTACCCATATATAAATTAAATAAAAAATTTAATTTTTTTTAAAAATCATATAATTATAAATATAGATAAAATTTTCAAATAACAAATTAAATAAAAATATCTAGTCACTAAAATAAAATAGTTCATAAAAAATCGTAAAACTCTAAAATCATAAAGCCATAAAATTAATGTTTATGTTAAAAAAACACTTAAATATTCTTTATACGAGTTAAAAAAACTTATACTAATTATAAGTAATACACCATAAAAAAGAGAAACACATAATATTAATACTTATTAGTACTTTACATATATATATTTATATATATTTTAATTGTAGATAAACTCATGGGTAACTCATAACCTTAATGGGTTAACCCGTTAAATCCATAAATCCATTAGGGTCAACCCATAAAACCCATTTATTTATATAGATTAAAAAACTTAACACAAACCCACTAAAATCGTAGGTTAACCCAGTTAATCCATAGATATTGACCCATTTTGACACTCCTGACTAAAACTTTGTAAATCCTTATTTATTTAAACTACTTAAGGGCTTAAAAAGTAAATTACACACGTATACACAATCTACACTACGTATCTTTTACAAATATATTTTACCAGGATTTTTTTTCTCATTTAATTGTTCAATTTTTTTAAAAATTTATGATTAGTAAATTTTATTGATTTATTTTCATTAAATGACTCTTCTTAATATTTGTGTTGGACTTTTCATAGATAACTATATAGATGTTTAATTGGTGATCCATTCATGTCTATACTATTATTTGAGGAGCATTTTTAAGAAAATGATCTAGAATATTCACTACAAGAAAACAAAGCTTTAACGACGACAGTTTTCGTTGGTAAATCGTAGGTAAATCTAATTTGCGAAGAGTTAACGTCGAAATCCAAATAGTCGTTAATTGATCGACGTAATTCATGAATCGACGGAAAATCGTCGTAAAATTTCCAATGAAAAAAATTCTTCGTAAACTCGAAGTAAACTATTCGTCAGTAAATCGTAGCAAACATTAGTACGGATGAACATCGAACTGAATGTCGTCGTAAAGTAAACGGTAAGTAGTCGAAAATCTACGTTGAATTACCTACGATTAGAAAACGAATTAGAATTTCCGAATTCGGGAAAAAAAAAATATACGTGTGAAAGTCGACGTAAAATATTCATCGGGAAATCGTCGGAAAGAAATTCGACGTTAACTGGATGGAATAGTTTGGACGTTAATTTGACGGTAATTTTCGACGTTAATTAGATGGTAATTTTCGTAGTGCAATCGTCGGTAAGACCATCGAATTAACGACGATTTATTTACTACGAATTAACATCGACTGATTTAAAAAAAAAATAAAAATTATAATAAAAATTATAATATATTAAATTTTTTTATTTAAAAAAAAAAAAAAAAAC
>OVAY01001331.1:0-31149 GCA_900406395.1 Kernera saxatilis | reverse complement strand
TGTAATTATTAATTTATGATATTATTGGGACCATATATTTACATAGAGATTTTAAAAAAATTATTATTTTATTATTTTATTGAATTTTGTTAATTTTTACACTGGTCCAATTCAAAACTGAAAAAATTTATTAATTTATCGTGATTATTAATTTATTAAATATTAATTTAAAGAGGTTCTAATGCGTAAACTCAAAAATACTGTGGACTGACATTAGTTATTTTTGAAATTGGAGAAGACTAATATCTGATGTTCTGCACACGAGTATTGACTCACTTTGATAGGAAATGTTAGATTTACTACCAGACACACTTGTGGTCAGGTTGATTTTTCTTTTTGTCTTTTCCAACAAGAACATGATAACTTTAAAAATAATTTTTCTTTTTTTTTTAAATTAACTTAAAAAATATCATACGGTATGACACCAAATATTGTATCTCGTATTAATACAAAGAGTGTGTGGTCAGTAACCATGTCAAGAATTAGGAGAATTAAATCGAAATTATGTAAACTAGAAAATGATGTAAAGGCACAATTTACTTTAATTTAGTAAAAAAATAACTATATATTTTTTAAGAGTTGACATAATCTTTTTCTTTTTTTTTTTTTTGAAACTGTAATCTGTTTCTTTTTTTCTCCAAAAAAGCTGTATCAGACCAATGCATATTATGTGATTTCACTTATTTGCTAGTATTCTTCTAAAACCAAAAACTTTAAAACAGAAATCATCATCAAATTCTCTTATCAAGGAACCACTTTCGTCTTGAATTATCTCGTCCGATTATAATAAGTGTGCAATATTAAATGGTAGATGAAGACAATACGGAGATAATTTAAACAAACGGAGATGGAGAGAATTTTCACCTTAGAGGAAGTTTGACTACTTGCTTGGCAACGAAGCAAAAAGTCAACTTTATATATTGCAGTAAAACATATTTCACACCTTGAGAGTTAAGACTACCATTTTCTTGGCCGCTAAGGCTTTTGATATAACCCTTTTGCATAACGCATGTATAATAATATTAGTCTATATGTTCAAGCATTAAATAAAATTATAAAATTAGTGTGATTTAATAAAATTACACATGATGGTCCAATTATTATAAAATAAATGATAATAATGGTCAGACCTTTCTAACCAAACCTACGTCATATATAGAAATTAATTTGCATGCTAACTACTCCTTAGTCCTAAGACCAGAACACATATACGGTGAACGATAAATTGTCAATGGTTTGATCAAATACTTTATCAAAAAAATACTAATAATAAAAGATTTGATGTAATAGTAAAAAAAAATACTACTAATTAAAGAGAGTTTTTAAAAGATGTGAGCATAAGTATTTATTTTAAGTGTTGATCTAATTGAATATCAAATGTAATAAATCCCCAAGCCTTGAAAACAACTCGAACAAACAGTAGCGTCACTGCTTGCGTCAGCACAGAAACACATCACACATGACAAAATTTTACCATCTTGAAATTAAACGAATTAAAATTAAAGTAATGTATATCCGTTGTGGTCGTGGGGACCACTAGCTTCGTAATTCCATTGACTGGGTACCTAAAACGACGTCGTATCTTGAAGTCTATATATTTCCCTATGGACCCTATCCGATGCAAAGCTCTGACTTGGACTTGGACATTTTAACAATTTATATTGGGCCACTATTGGGCCTTATTAATCAGCTGTTTTGCTTCCCTGATGTCTTTGTAATAATTGCGAACAAAAAATTGTTAGTTACAAGAAAATAAAAATAGCAGTGGTGATATTTTTGTAAAAGTATCCAATTGCAGAGATCATATTCGTATTCAGAGCCAAAAAATATACTAATTAAAACATTATTTGATTTTAAATGATAGAAAAAACATTCATACAAATAGTATCGGGAAAATTAACATTTTGAGATGGCCTAGTAATCTACAAACAAATTATAATTATCAACGTTTATTTTTGCGTAAACTGGTACCGAGTCGATTTTTTTGTTTTAGGTATAATTCGGCTATTAAAGAAAAACAGATAAACTTACTACGTAATGATATATTAATCTTATCAAATATTGTAATTAAAGACGAGAAGTACACACATGGTTTCCTACGTGGCATGTAGGTCCTACTAACGAAAACAGAAGAAATGCCACAAAAACCCCAAGATAGAAAAGCAACTGAAAAATCGTGAAATCAAAAGTCTCAATCGTCAAAAACCCAAAAACCTTTCCTCTCGAATTTAAGAGTCGCGTCAAAAGAAACGAAAAATAAGAAGAAGAAGAAGAGCTCTTTCTCAATGGAAAATGATGAGAACCTTCTTAGCAAGACCCTTGTCTCGTCCCTTCGGGGACATCCGATAAAATTGGAACGATACAGATTAGCCTGACCCTTGTGCAAAGATGACACGCACAAATTGAGAAATGATCCAAATTTTTGTTTATCAGAAGAAAAAAAACCCTTGTCTCTCCCCAATCACCTCCTCCCCTCGAACCCGCACCCGTAATGGGTAACAAACCATTAGGTAGGTCGTTATGAAGCTATGTATATTTTAAGTTATGAACAACATGAAACTTACTGCAACCCGTGTAAAATTCGCCATAAAAACGTACACCCAATTGAAATAGCTCAAATAAAAGGATACATAACCAAAAAAACAGAAACATAAAGAAAGAGGAAAGCACAAACTTAAAGCATATTATTGGTTTTTCCGGAAGAAAATAGAAGTAAACAATCTAAGCTTGAGGTTTATCCCACTTGAGTGGCTTGACGACTTCCCAGGTGAAATCAGGGTCATCCCTTCCGAAGTGTCCGTACGCCGCCGTTTTCAAGAATCTTCCGTTTCCTCCTCTCTTCAAGTCAAGGTTAATCGTCATCATTCCCGGTCTGAAATCGAAGCTCTCCTTCACAATCTTCAGTATCTCCTTGTCAGGGATCAATCCGGTCCCGTAAGTGTCCACAAAGACAGACAATGGCTCTGGGACTCCAATGGCGTATGAGACCTGAACAAGAGCCCTACGAGCCATCCCGTTGGCCACTACGCTCTTAGCGGCTTGTCTCACAATGTAGGCTCCGCTTCTGTCGACTTTGGTTGGGTCTTTGCCAGAGAAAGCGCCGCCTCCGTGAGCTCCCCATCCACCGTAAGTGTCGATGATGATCTTACGTCCGGTGAGACCAGCATCTCCGTGGGGTCCACCAATGACGAACCGGCCTGATGGGTTTAAGTGGAAGATGGTTTTCTCGTCTAGGTACTTCTCTGGGATGACTGGCTTGATGACATGCTCCTTCAGGTCACGGGCGATTTCATCGTTGGTCACGGTTTCATCGTGTTGGGTCGAGATGAGGACGGTGTGGACACGGATTGGGACCATTGCACCTTTATCGTTGTAGTACTCAACGGTGACTTGGGTTTTGCCATCGGGTCTTAGCCAAGCGCAAGTACCGTTCTTTCTGACTTCGGTTAGGCGAGCACCGAGCTTGGTCGCGAGAACATGGCTGAGTGGCATCAACTCAGGGGTTTCATCAGTAGCGTAACCAAACATGTGGCCTTGGTCACCGGCTCCAATGTCTTCTGGACGTTTGGTGAAGTGACCGTGAACTCCTTGGGCAATGTCGGGGCTCTGTTGTTCAATGTTGACTAGGACTTTGCAGTTGTCAGCATCAAGACCAACATCATCAGAGACGAATCCAATGGCGCGGCAGGTGTCACGGACAATCTTCTCGTAGTCAACTTTGGCTTTGGTGGTGATCTCGCCAAAGACCATGACCATGTTGGTCTTGGAGCATGTCTCACAAGCAACTTTGCTGTCTGGGTCTTGTTCAAGGCAGGCATCGAGGACAGCATCAGAGATCTGGTCACAGAGTTTGTCTGGGTGTCCCTCGTTCACAGACTCGGATGTGAATAGGAAAGTCTCCATTTCGCTGCAAGAAAATAATAGAAACCGACTTAGTCACTGCAGAATCATGAAAGTAGCATCATGCTATCCTAAAAGAATATTCTATATTCTATACTCTAAAGGAATGTGAGACAAACAAAACAAAGAATCGAATTTAGGAAGTATCATCAGCTCAAGTGACAAAAAGCTAGAAAGATTCGAAAATCATAGTTGAAACTACTCAGCAAAACAGGTCGAGTCTAATCCTTATTATTTCGCTTCTTATGCTACTGATTGATGCACATGCACTCATTTAAATGAAGAAACAATTTATGATACACATATGAACGATGAAAAAAAATCAAAATCCCTGCAAAACCATACTAATCAGGACCGAGTTCAAAGTTTTCGAGATGCAGTAGCCACAAGTAAGAAAGAAAAAACCATTACCGAACTTGAAATGCGAAGTCACTTATAACTAACCCAAACTTTATATTCGCACTTACAAATCTATCTTTTCAAATCTGAGGAGAATATGAGAATCTCAAATGAATTCGTTGCAGATCCAATTACAAAATGATAGGAGACTATCGGAGATCTAATAGAAATCCATAGCTAGACTCAGTTTATCGTAGATTTAACAATCAATAGTCCCTTTTATCAACTCAGAATACCTGAAACGTCGAGAGATTACGAGATTCGGAGTAGAGATCTGGAAGAAAGAAACTCAGATCTCTCAAACTCTAGCCTTTCAATTTGCCTTAGAACAAGTGTTATTAAGTGAAGGAACGGTTTGGGACGAGAAACTGAGTTAGAGAGCGGAGGCTATTTATAGGCCTTTTAACAGTATAGTTATTGACTGGTCACCGGTTTACTTGGTTAAGCACCCTACTTGGACTTAAAAAACACATTTTAAAAACCTTTGGCCTACCAGTATTTACTTTTTCTTTTTGCATGCTTTTTTTTTTTNTTTTAAAAACCTTTGGCCTACCAGTATTTACTTTTTCTTTTTGCATGCTTTTTTTTTTTTTTTTTAAATCAGTGAACCAATTGGTCTGACCTGTTGAACAGTGAACCAAACAAAACTCTAGCCCGATTTTTCATGTAAAATAATTGTATTTGTTTTTGTGATCGGGAAATAAAAAACTAGAAAATGCAATCAAATTACCTGAGTCGATGACCCACACCAAATTGTTGAACAATCTTTAAATTAGATGAAATAGTTGGACCGTCCGGTTAATGATTGAGTACAACACATTTGATCCAAGATGAGATGGTTGAACCGGCTGGTCTATGAAACATTTGTTTTTTTTTATTATTTTGATTTTTTGGTTAGTAATTTTGTTCAATACTCTTCAAAAAAGAAGAAGAAGAACATACTCTATTAAACAGTATTTTTAAAAAAAAATAGTACAAGGTTTTGTGGTAGGTGAGGATTTTTAAGACTTTTTTATATAGTTGTGGTTGTTGGTGCTGACCAAAACCAAAATTGTGGTTATTGGTAAGTTGAAATGGTGACCGTTGGATCAATTTGTTTAATGGCTGAATATATATCTTGATTCTTGAGGTTTGGTGAGGGATGTTAAACTGACCTCACTCACAAATCACAATCATCGTATCTACCGTATCCATTTTTTTTTTGTTTTTAAACTGTTTAATATCGACTGAATTTGACAGTAATTGGTTACCGGTAAACGCCGGTCACTGGGCAAGTAGCGGTTTCCCAAAATTCGTCTTTGTAGCCACTCCTCTTTTCGTAGTGGCGAGGTGTTTTATGTTTACTGGGTAATGTGTTCCTGGCTCATGATCATGGCTCATCATTTATTTACTTTTCTGTAAGTAAAATTTTTAGTTTTAAAATACTATTTGTTTTCATTTTCTTTTCCTTACAACTTTGATTTTTTTGTGAAGATTAAAGTTGATTAGTGAATGATTGGAAAAGAGAGTTTTTTTCTATCATAATTGTGGCAACTTACTTACAGCTTGTCAACTTTGAGTTGTAGTAGCAAAGAAAAAGGAGTATGGCGTTCACAAAGAAAATTCGTATTCTTCGTCAACGAATTAATAAAGAAAATTCGAAGGCGTGAACTAAAGGAGATGGCGTATTTGTAGCGCATGCAAAACACCAAAACCCATGCTCTTTGTCTTTGACTATTATTTTCATATATATTTTTTCAAGTACAGAAACAGGTATCTCAAAAAGTGTCACATGTTTTAGACAAAAACATTTTGAGTTAAATCATATAAATATGATCATTGCTTGATTTACTTGTTACAGATCATGTCAAAAACAAAAAAAAAATGGTTGGGCTCAGACTTGTTACAGATCTTTCGTTAATACGGTCCACATCAGCACTTGGGCTCGCTAACGCGTTTTCGTAGAACATTATAAATGGGCTGGGCTCAGACTTGAAGTAAGAGAAAGGTCCAATGGGCTGAAGACCAAATGAATCAAAATCTTAAGAACTTGAAAAAATGCGGTGAGCGTGGATCGAACACGCGACCTTCAGATCTTCAGTCTGACGCTCTCCCAACTGAGCTATCCCCGCTATTGACATTATCAATTAAACTAATAAATATAACTACATATAGTTACGTTTCGTAAAATGATGTATTTCATATGTACGGACGAAAATGTAACAGAGCCATTTGGGTTTTTTTGTGGTTGTCAAGGTTTTAATGTCTTATCCTTTAAAGAAAAAAAAAAACCGAGAAGAGGCAAAACTGAGAAAAGCCTTCAAATGTCTGTCGTAGCAACTAATATGAACACGATCAATCACTTGTCTACAACCTGTAAAATCCCTAATCTCCAATCACCCATTTGCTTCGATCGCAGATTCGCTTTCTCTTCTCCTCGTAAACCCTTTTCCTTTTCTCTCTTTCCTCTGCTTCCAAAAACCCTTAATGGCTTCTCTTACTCTTCTTCTTCTTCTTCTTCTTCTTCTTCTACTACTTCCGTCACTCGCAGATCGAAATTCAGCACTCCCAAACGTTTCTCTGTTTCCATGGAGTGGCAAGACTGCACGTAAATCTCTCACTTATTGTTTGCTCTGCTTCAGTCCATTTTCCTGGAGAATATTTTGTCGAAATTGGCATGATTTTCCTAAGAAATTTCGATCCTTTAACGGTCATCTCTATCGAAATGAAACTCACACTAGTGTTGAAATTGAAAGGAATCTAATTTCAATCTTTTTTGGTTTGGAGATTTAGAGTGAAGATGGAAGTAGATGTTCCAGTATCAGTAGCGTATAACTTCTACTTGGATCGTGAATCTTTCCCTAAATGGATGCCTTTCATTTCATCCGTCGAGGTAGATTTGATTTCCCCTACTAACTTACTTAAAGTTTCAATCTTCTTGCTTTTGATTTTACTTTGATTGTGTTCTGGCTAGGTGTTGAAGGACAAGCCTGATCTATCACGTTGGTCACTCAAATACAATGCTTTTGGCCAAGACATTAAATATTCTTGGCTTGCTCGGAATCTACAGGCAAGAAAGAAATAATCCATTATTCAATTTAGATCAATGCTCTGCGTTTCGTAAGTGATTGTTAAAATGTTGGTTTTTATTGTTTTGTTGCAGCCTACTCCTAATCAGAAAATCCATTGGAGATCTCTTGAAGGTCTTCCTAATAAGTAAGCAAAGAGATCACAAATGTTTAACTTTTTCTCTTCCCTCTTTAGCTACCTGAGGCTAACATTTGGAATCTAACCGATGCAGAGGAAGCGTTCGGTTCTTCCCTAAAGGTCCTTCATCGTGCATCGTAGAAGTAATGAACATTCCATTTTTTTTACACATCTAGATACTAGAATAATTCTCTCATGCTTTTCCTTTTTTTTTGCATTTTGTTCTATCTTTTAGCTAACCGTATCATATGAAGTCCCTGCGCTTTTAACCCCCGTGGCATCGGTGAGTAACCTTCTTACCTTGAAATCTCTATGTGATGCGGAGTGTAACAGACTGTTTTTCTTATTACCTCTTTTTTCTCAATTCAGGCACTCCGGCCATTTTTAGAAAGCTTGCTTAGAGGTGGACTTGAAAGATTTGCAACCTTGGCTAAAACCACTTAAGAAAAGGTCAGCTTTATAGGTTCTTAATCTTATTCAACAAAACCTTAAACACCTAAACCATTTATTATCTGAAAAAGCAACACTTTGCATTTGCAGGAATCTGTATGTATCTCTGCATCTTTCTGATTCTGGGTTTTAAGAATTTCTCTTGGTATATACAGTATATATGATCCGGAAACTTGATTAAATCCCATGATTAGGGCTTTTATACTGTGACTTTTGTATGATTAAAGTAACAATCTTTATTTCTCTCATAACAGAATTTCTGGTTTAGGTCACCAAGAAAACCAACCAGAAATTTTGGCCGTGCTTGACTGAAACCCAAAAGAACAAAATAAACCAAACAAACAAGAAACAAAGTCACGCAAACAGAGTTTTTTTCCTTTGCAATTTTAGCTTATTTTTCTAAACACGCCAACACACTTTGCGTGGAGTGTAATAACATTTAAAAGAAGACACCAAGAGACAGGGAGATTGGTCTTGAAAAGTCTCTGTTCCTAATTTGTCTCTTTGGCAAATCAAAATTACTTCATAAAATCTATGAATACCCATTTTGATTAGTTCCAATTTTCTTTCTCTCTAAGCTCAAAGAGATGTCATCAATATCTTCTGGTACAGTTCCAACCACCAAATCCTCTGTTTGTTTCAGAAAAATCCCAAAGTCTGCAACTTTTTCATCTATGCTTCATCGATCTTCTTCTTCTTCTCGGTTAATGTTATCATCGTTATCGTCTTCCTCATCACCTACCTCTGCAAAACTCCGAAACTCTAACAATGATTCCTCAATTTCTTCATCCTCTTCCTCTTCTCCTAAGCCCTTCAGACCCGTTATGCGCAGCAGAGAAGCTGATAGACTTGAACAAGAAAGACTCCGCCAAGTACAATGGCAAGACGTCACGTAAATTTCTTAAGACAAACAAAACTGTTTATATTGTAAAGTTTTATACTTTTTAGAGAGATTCTGTATAGAAATTCTTTTGGTTTGGATTAAACAGGGTAAAGATGGTAGTGGATGCACCAGCTTCCGTGGCTTACAAGTTATATGCAGATCGTGAATTATTCCCCAAGTGGATGCCATTTCTGTCATCTGTTGAGGTACTTGAACTTTAACTCTGAAACAGAGACTAGAAGCTTCTAGAACATTTCATTCTTCTCTTTTTGGTTTTAATTTCATTCTTCTTCTCCTTTGCTCCTCGTAGGCAGTGGATGGTAGTCCAGATTTATCCCGTTATTTGGTAAAATTCGACTCTTTTGGACAAAATATCGAATATCATTTTCTCGCGAAAAATTTACAGGTAAAGTTTTGTTTCAAGATCAAATAAATATCGACCAATCAGCTTCTCTTCTTTTAGTTGATTAGAAGAAATTCGAATTATATATTTCACATTTTATTGAGTTATTATGTATTCTGTCTCAACAGCCAATTCCAGATCGAAAGCTGCATTGGAGATCTATTGAAGGCTTTGCAAATAGGTAAACTCAAATTTGGTTTATATAAACATAACCATGATTTCAATTTCTCTGAGAAAGTGATTATTTGTATGTCCTTGAATTCAACTTCATTTTCAATTTGCTGATTGATTCTGAAAAAATATATGTATTTTTCTGTATTTATAAAACAGAGGCAGTGTTCGATTTTTCCCTAGAGGCCCTTCCTCGTGTTTAGTAGAGGTTAGTAAGTATCTTGTCACAATTTTTCTCATTTTTCATTACATGTATATGATAAATTTTATTAGTTTTTAGTTTCATTTATTCACTACTCTTTTTTCAGATTAATTTTTCATTTGAAGTTCCACATGCTTTAGCTCCAGTTGCATTTGTAAGCCTATTCTCCATAACCAGGATGATGGATTGTTTCGTAAATTAAATATGATAATATATTTATGTGTTTAAAAAATTTCAGTTAATGAAACCGTTTATGGAGAAGCTTATTCGTGGAGGATTGGAACATTTTGCTGCCTTCGTGAAGACCACTTAAGGCAGAAATCAAGAAGTCTTCCTTTGCCTTAGTCCAAATAAATTGTTTTTTTTTTCTTTAATGTAGTGTTTTTTTTTTCTTACAAAATGTCCAAACATGTAATGTTGTTCTTGTTAAATAACTGGAAAGTAAAAAAAAAAAAAAGTTTATAACGATTGTTATGTGAAAACACTATTCATCAAAACAGTTATTTGTTTTTTTTTTTGTTGTTGAAGAAGTACACAGTTATTTGTTGAATATATGTTTTCGTTATTAGTTTTAGATAATAGTAATAATAATAATAATGATAATTAATAGAGGTAAGAAATCTTTTTAAAAAGAGATTGTTTTTTTTTGCTAAAAAAAGAGAGAGATTGTTCTCATGTGAATGTTATTAACTTCATGTTCCCAAATTCTTGTTGCCGTATCAAACCCACGAAATCCCGTTGCAAATTAAACCACCCCTAAGCTTGGGCCTAAGAAGATCCATTAATCGTTTTGGCTGACGATAATTCTAAAAGATTTGAATGGCTCTTAACAGAAGAAGAAGGAAAGAGAGTCTCAACTCTCAAGTCTCAACTCTCAAAGCAACTGAGAAGTGGAAGAAACAGTGAATGGGTGGGGTAAACTCATGCGGATGTATCAAACAAGTCTCCTTTAATCATTTCGAATTTAGCCGACATCTCCACTCTTGGGAATATAGATTGGCCCGTTCGTTTATACGGTTGGAATGTAGCTTATAGATATATACAAATGCACTATATATTATTTGTTTGGCTGATTTGGTACTTCTGTTTGGATGTTTTGTTGGATACAAGAAAATTTTAGATATTTTGGATGAGAAAAAAAAGAGAGTTTGGATGCAGATTTTTTAATAAAAAAAAATTAAATACCCTTTGAAAGATCATGAAAATACTACAATACTTTACACGTTGTCATTTTTTTTTTTTAATAAATAAAAAACATGTCATATTTTATATATATGCATCATTTTATGTAGTACAGAAAAATCACAGTTTGTATCAAGATAGTAAAATTGCATTTTGACGAGGATATCGTTAAATCGCATTTTATTGCTAATATGTAGAATTGCGTCTAGTCGCCAAAACCGCATAATTCTTTCTTGGCCATATCATGTATTATGCAATTATCTAAGCTTTTTTCCTTCATCAAACTTTAAGCTAATTTGATCATTAAAAAATACATTTTGGTATAAGTTGCATTCATTGCATTCATATGTTTTTTACAAACTTACAAGTAGATAAATTGTATCTAAATGCAATATCTATCTGCAAAAACTAATTTGAAAAAATGAACAAAATTTAGATTCTAAATCTGGAAGTTACTTCTAGATTCTAAGCGTTGGTTCATTTAGAGGAATAACACAGACGAATTACTGTAAAATCTCTTAATATTATAGGTCAACCAAAAAGACTTATACGTACTGTATATTGTTAGCTCTTAGAGATGGGAAACTGGTGGATAAATTACAAGATGGAGCAACGTATGGACTATGGAGACGTGCACTGGAAATGAAGCAAAGTGTATATCTACCAAATCCTCTAGATTGGGGGCAGAAGTTTGAAGTGCCAGTCTCCTATTCACACTCACAATATTATACACACATGTGTATAATATATATATGTATATATATATATATATATGTATCTTTGTTAAAGATGAATGTAACTACTTTCATATAAAGTATCCTATTTCACACACCCACAATGTTATACCCACATGCATATACATATGTCATGTATCTTTGTTAAGAAGCATGCCACATCGTCCATACTCTTAAAGTAGCCGTAGATATGTTAGTCTTATAGCTTATAGGTATTCTTAAGCACTTAACATAGCCTCTTGCCTTATATGGACCAACTAGTTCATATCAATCTCCATCTTTTGATTGTGACTTTACCTTCCATTTTCAACACACTATCTTACACAAATGTGACAAAAGAAGAACCAAAAAACACACTATTCAATAAATATATAATAACATATGTATATGCTCATTTGGTTTAGAAAATCGATCTAAATATCAATGTAGTTTAAAAATTTGAACTATAGAATATTCTTGAAAAATAGAGAGATTCCTCTTGTGTATATCTCTCGTGTAGACTATAAATAAATACCCAAATATATCGTTTATCTTAGAGGACAATATAACAAGTATTAGTCTAACTCTAATATGTTTATTGTTATTGACGAAATATTCTGTCTTCTAACACTTCTTTTGTATACACAAACATTTTTCTGTTAAAATTCTTGTTTTCACTCGATATATATACACTACATATTAATTATTATATATTATGCACACACAATATTTAATTATGATGCCTTAATCATATGTTTATAAAGTATCCGTACTAAACCTACGCAATTCTCTTTTGCAAATTTTATTAGCTTTAGTATGTCGTATTGTAGCCGCCATTTTTGTGTGGAGGATGAGGTCACAAGATGCACGTATAATTCATTATGCTCTTGTTGACAAAATAAGAAAATTTATTATGCACTTACATGATATTATTAGGGTGACAACTGACAACTAAATATACTAAAAAGGAAAAATTAGGTAAATGAGGTTGGCTGATAAATTTTGATTAAATAATATGATTGGTCGATAAGAAAAACGAAAATAGTGTGATCATAGAGAAAAATAAGCGTGCTAGTTTTTTTCTTTTCAACAAAAGTTCGCGACTTCATCTTATTTAGTTTTCTTTATGTTTTTGTATCTTCTACTTAGTTTTAAATGAGAACTCTCGTGTATCGAGTTTTTTGGCAAAAGTCTCTTGATGTCATGTTATGTATTTCTGAATTAGTTTAATGAAAGTATGGTTGAGAACAAAAAGAAGTTATTTTTTTCAAAATTATTCGTTTTTATAATAAATAGCATTATATCACTGAAATATTTGATTTTTTTCGGATCCATTAACGTATGTAGCATTGCTAGCTCTGCATGCTTTTTAAGTACGCAAATTAAAGATTTTACTTCGCACTAAATTTTGCTAGCTCTGCATAATTTTGAAGTACGCAAAAGTATATTATTAAATGTTAGACTATACCGAAAATAAATTAATAATTGTTTTTTAAGTCATTGTCTTTATTAAACAAAATAGGTGATATCGAAATTATAGCTTAGTAATTGAATAAAAAAGTTGAGTATTGTAAAGAATAAAAAAATAAGTATTGTAAAGAAAATGAAAGAAATACATCTTAACGTTTAGGTTTTGATATTTATAATCCATTGGATTCAGTGTAAGTAAAATTATGCTAAAATATGAGTTTTTTGTTTTTAAGAAAAGTGGAATATAAAACAAAAGAGAGAAGAAGATGAGATGAGACCAAACATGAGTTCCACCGAAAAGTGTAAAGAGGGCGGTGAAATTCTCAAATATGATCAGACAATAGTGTTTTCTGGGTATACAATCAATAATGGTTGGTCGGTTAGACAAATTTATATTTTAGTTTCTTTGATAATTCAATAAATTATTCATATATTAAACAATTCATTTGTTCCTTACCTTTTCTGTAAATATAAAATACATGAAAATGAATCGGGCCACTGAAGAAGCCGAAAGAGGTTAGATATAATATAACCCACTCTGGAACATTCTCTTCTTGTTTTTTTTTTTTTGTTTAAATGGAAACTATAATTTTTTTTTAATTGTAAGAGATGTATTTAATTTTTTTCTCAATTATCCTTAGTGGAGAATAATTCTTTTTTACATGTTATATGTTTCGCCGTGTACCGAATAAACTGTCCGAAATATATATATATATATATACATATCCACCACGGAATAGTCTTTTAAAGTGGAGATAAATTAATATAAAAAGAGAATAAAAAAATAGATTGTAAAATCCCATTTTAAAATATGTGCATTAAAAAAAAAACGTAAGGATGTATAGAAGTACTTACATAAAGACACAAACACCGAAGAATCTGATTTTATTAAAGATAATGAGAGTTTAATAATACAAATAATTCTTTTCAAAAAAAAGAATAATACAAATAATTATAATTGACAAATTATTAAATGTACAATTCATTTTTTAGATTTATATATTTTATATACATAATAATAAAAAAATGATATTAAGACGGACGTCTTTTTCTGTTTGTTAAAGTATTAAGACTGACGTCTTAAGATCGGAAGATTGAAGTCATTGAACCGTGGGAATTCGTAAAACATTGTCAAGACATGTACTGTGACACCGTTTCGATTCAATACTATAAACGTTACCCTCAAAAGAGATTTATTCATGAAATTAATTAATATGCCGAATCACGACTACTAATATTACCCTGATTTTCAATATGACATGATGAACATATATATGGCCAAAAAAAAAAAAAAAAAANGGCAAAAAAAAAAAAAAAAAAAAACATATATATGGCCATCCAGCTTGTCTTAATTAAACTGTACCATACAGATGAGCTTATACATTATTACAAAATAATTAAGAATATTTTAAAATTTATAATTTCAAATATCTGATGTACAAGTCAATCATTTGCATATGATGAGGATAGATAAATTTAATTTTAGAAATATTAATGTAGATACTCCCATGCTTGCCGCCATAATATTCGTTCCCAGATATATGGCCATAAATTTTCCTAAGGTAAATATACACTCACATGTAGAACACAAGAAGATTCAATAAAAGTGTTTCATCAAACCTGAACCGAACCGATTTTTAAAAACCTTTCGTCAAAAAAAAAAAGAGGAAAAAAAAAAGTTAAAACTTTTTTAACTAAGAATATATTTAATTCTAAAACAAATCCAAACTCGAACCAAAAGTAAAATTATACCACCCAATCTCATACTAGATAACGTCTTCACTTTGATGCGTATTTTTTTCTATAAACAAACAAAACCCAAAAAATGGAAAGAAAAAATGAATGGAACCCGACAAAAAATCCGCAGTAAACTTAATCTACACTCCACTTGTTTAAATTAATATAATGAAAAAAATAAATTAAAAATAACATTTCGGAATCGGTTTCCACTTCCTATAGCCCACGACCATTGAAGTATATATAAAGGAACCAGACTTGTCTGCTTTTGCTGCATTAACATTTCCAAGAAGCATTCTTAACTTAGTGAGTGCACTCGCTCCTTACATACTTTTTATCTCCAACATTCACCTCAAAATCACCAAAAAACATTCATTATAATTTCAATCCAACAAAAATGTTAACTTCTTCTTATACTCGCAACCAAATCCTCTTTTTCATCACACTAATTCTCGTATTAATCTCTCTAACCGAAGCTCGAAACCATCACCACAAAGACAAACACAAACACAATAGCCATAACCACCACTCCTCAAAACCACAGCCACCTTCTTCCTCAATCTCTCAGCCTCCTACTCCTCCTCCGGGCCCCACTGACTCACCGTCACCGTCACGGCCACCGTCACCTTCCGACGAGCCTGAAGAAGACAACAACATCTACAATGTGAGAAAGTACGGTGCGGTCGGAGACGGTGTCACCGACGACACGGAAGCATTCAAAACGGCATGGGACTCATCTTGTAGCAACGAGAAGGACACCGTTTCAGTGTTGCTTGTTCCTTACGGCTACACATTCATGATTCAGTCCACTATTTTTACTGGTCCTTGCCGCTCTTACCAATTACTCCAAGTAATATTTCTCTTCTTAATAACCATTTACAAATTGGGTCAAATGGGTTTTTTGTTTTTTTTTTTAACTTAATTAATTATTATTTTTGGATGAAATTTGATATAATATTTTATTGATTTTTAGGTGGATGGGACCATTGTAACACCAGACGGACCAGAATCGTGGCCGAGCAATATAAGTAAAAGACAATGGCTCGTCTTCTATAGAGTCAACGGAATGGCTTTGAAAGGCGCCGGAGTTATCGACGGCCGTGGACAAAAATGGTGGGATCTTCCCTGCAAACCTCACCGGGTAATTTAAAGAGTTAATTTGAAAATTAAAAGGGTAATTAAATATTTAAACATTTCGCGGTACACAATTTACATCAAATTATATTGTTATTTTTGTACAGAGTGTCAACAAATCTGCAATTGTTGCTGGTCCTTGCGACAGTCCCATTGTAAGTTCAACATAAAAATTAGCCCAATTTATTTATTATCTTATTTTAATTTGGTAAATAATGATGTAAATGGCATGCAGGCTTTGAGGTTCTTTATGAGCTCGAATCTAACGGTGGAAGGTCTAAAGATAAAAAACAGCCCGCAGTTTCATTTCAGATTCGACGGATGTCAAGGAGTTCACGTCGACTCCCTTCACATCACTGCTCCACCGTTAAGTCCCAACACTGACGGCATCCACATCGAAAACTCTAACTCCGTTACCATCTACAACTCCGTCATCTCCAACGGTATACACAGCTATACATATTTATTTATTTTATATCAAAGTTCTAAAAAAAAAAGAAAAATTAAATCTACAAATAGTATAAAAAAATAAAATTCTAAGAGATGGACCAGAAAAATAGACATTTGCTGTGATTTAAAATACAAAATTCAATAAAAATAAGGTGGAATGATTCTTGTCAGAAAATTTAAAGTCATGCTTCTATTTTGCAGGAGATGATTGTGTATCGATTGGTTCCGGATCCTACGATGTCGATATACGGAATCTCACTTGTGGACCCGGTGGCCATGGAATTAGGTTTATTAATCTCTCTCTCTCTCTCTTTAATCTTAAATAACTAATTAAAAACATATGCGTAACTAATTAATATATACTAAATTTTCAGCATTGGAAGTTTGGGCAATCACAACTCACACGCATGCGTCTCAAACATAACCGTTAGAGACTCAGTCATAAAATATTCCGACAACGGAGTTCGGATCAAAACATGGCAAGGTGGGTCTGGTTCGGTTTCAGGCGTCACGTTCAACAACATCCACGTGGACACAGTTCGTAACCCAATAATCATTGACCAATACTATTGCATGACCAAAGATTGTGCTAACAAAACATCTGCGGTTTTTGTATCTGATATTGCATACCAAGGCATCAAAGGAACTTACGATATTCGAAGCCCTCCAATGCATTTTGGATGCAGCGATGCAGTTCCATGCACGAATCTAACTCTTTCAGGCATCGAATTGCTTCCTGCTAAAGGCGAAATCGTTTTGGATCCCTTTTGTTGGAATGCTTATGGAATTGCGGAAGAGCTTTCGATTCCTCCGGTGTGGTGTCTCATGTCCGATCCTCCCACGTCATTGCAAGGATCTCTTGTTGACAAGTGTGGTTCATCGTGATTTGCTTTCATCGGAGTGTAAGAGGATCAATAATTGAGTTAGACAATACTCTAAACTTTTTACGAGATTTTAGAGAAAAATGTATATAAGTTTGCGGAGAATCATATCTTTGATTCTTCTTTGAGGAGTGGTACGTTTTATTTGCTACTCCTAACATTTTAAAATCGTGTTTAATTTTCATCATATGATGATGTCTGTAGTGTTATTTTACTGATGATGGAGTGATTAATATAAAGATTGTGTTTTAGCTTCAACGTTATATTTTTTTTCCTCTCATAATGATTTAACGAGTGGAAAATATAGTTCCAATTATTCTTATGTTACTATAATAGATGTTTCGTAGGTAGTACCGTAGAGTAGACTAGTAGTATAGTGCCGTCATGTACCAGTACAAGTGGAATGTTCATTGTTCACACTGAACTGCAAGTTATATAAGATCCAATTTGTAAATAAAAGAATTCCAACAAATTCCTTAGAAATAGTTTTATGAATTTATCAATTTGAGGTAATATTGTTATATCTTTGATAACAATATATTAAAAAAGGGTTACCATTTCTTGAAAATGTTTTGTTGTTAACTTGTAAAACAAAATTTGTATCTTATAGAACTAACTAGAATGAAACATTTTTTTGTCTATATCTAATATAATATTATCTAAGCTAATTGTTTGGTGGCCAATTAAATTATGTGAAAAGAAATATAAACTAGCTAGTGGATTATCTGAGTAGAAAGTAGAAGAGAATATTCCACCTTTTGGAGTAGTATCTTTTATCCCAACAAAAAGAACATATGTTCATCTATCTCTCCACGTGTAGCTTTCGTAGTCAAGAATATGTTAATCATTAATCAAATAATTAGATAATGATTTTAATTTAATTGTCTTTCGTTTTTGTAAATACTAAATACACATTGTGTAATTGGGAAAATTATAGGGACGTAAGCAAATAACTAAGGATGTAAAAATTTTGACTATATAAAGAGTTTAATCTCAGTAAAATATGCGATGGTTTATGTTGTTTATAGACACAACCAAAAATCGAGTTTAGGTTTACGCTAATATTTTACATAGAACATTAACCGGTTGAATTAGCATAACTGATAAACCGAATACAGATTAATTGATTATTTGTTGTAAACAAACATGAAACATGTATTGTTTTTTTTTGTACGAATGAAACATTTATTGTTAAATTTATGAATCCCTTTTTTACAAACTAATAGCATATAATATACAAACGAAATCTAACTAGTTTTTGGGTAGCAAAAACCCTTCAAAAACCCTTTTTCGTAATTGAATTCTGTAGAAAAATACGTTTCAAAATAACAAGATGGACCAAATAGAACAATTATCAAGCAAGAATTGAAACAAAATATGATAACCTGCCAATTTCCCTTTTTAACCAGACAATTTTCTTTCTTTAACCAGAAAACTTTATTTTTTTCCGCATTTCCAACGAATTTTCCTTTGACGATTAATTATTTAGTGTCTAGTTCCTTTTTTTACTTTTGGACTTGTAAAGTTTTTTTTGTTTGTTAAGACTTCTAAAGTTGATATCTTATGATCAACTTGTTTAAAGTTTACCTGGTTCACCTCTGCACGCGCAGCCACTAGAGCACATATATCTTCAATTATAAATGTATGCATGCACATAGAATCTATTAATTGCTCGAGCTGGTGATATCAGTTTATTTATAAATTGATTTGGAAATACTTATGAGACAACTTACATTTGTATAGGAGCAAAATTGTGATATGTAAATCAACGCATACAGTAGGAAATTCTGAATTTTATTTTAAGGTAATTAAAGTTATAATATTTTGAGTATTTTTAATCTTCAATATAGTAGTAAAAAACTATACCATTTTCACTATGTGCATGTTGTTGGTAAACTTAGGCATAAATATGTAAATTCTAATTATGGAAATCAGTCACGCGTATCTGTATATATGTATATATATGCAATTATACAACAGAACACATATGTTACTTTCTTTTTGAGGTTAAGGAAAACTGGAAAAGCTTACAACGCCACTCGAAGATTCTAAGTTCTGATCACTCTCATTTTTACAAATATAAATAAATATAATATATTATATATTATATATTATTTTACGTAGGAAGATTATAATTTATAACAAATGGAGAAGTTTGGTGGATCGCAATTGGAATGTTAGACACACCCACCTCCGATTCTCCCCTTTTTCAGTGTGACCACGTAATCCCAATCTAACGTATTTCACATTTAATATATAGTTAATATGTGGTAAAGTAATCAGTAATCAGTAGTAAATCTGTATGTAATAATATAGGGTACGTAAAGGAAATCAAAACTGAAAATATATAGTTATGGCCTTATGGGTCATACAATCAAGAACTGCTTAAACTCTTCCATCTATTTTCTCTTACTTCCCTACAAATTGTATGACCCATAAAGATCATTGTACTAGTTCAAATTCTCTATAAAACAAAAAAAAAAAAGATATGGTCTTCCGAATCGAGATTAATTAAGCATATATATCAGTAGCTTAATTTTTGTTAATCATCAGAAGGTACCTAAAAATGACCAATCATGGTAAAAAAACAAATAAATGAAACAAATGAGTTGACATATCATAGCCTAGCTTTCTTGGTTAACTCGTAAATTATAAAGGCTCTCCTTCTCGCTTTTCTGCATTGTCTCTCTATCTACGACTCTATGCCCATCACACTCATACCCTCTCATTACGCCATTCCCAATTCTAATGAGACGAAGCGTATCAAATTTGTCTCCTTAAATTGTCAATGAATCCTCCTAAACTACATGTTTTGGCACTTTTTAGCCTAGTAGTCTATACTCTTATATTGAACCAACAAAAGATGATTTTAGTGGTAACTTATTTTTTTTTGTCATTGCTGTCATTGCGACGGAGTTTTCATTTTCCAATGTTAATTACACTTATCAATCAAAATGACTGCAAAATTGTGTCATATTTAGGTTCATTAAAAAACTAGGTGAATAGACTATTCAACGGTTATGTTTACCCTAGAAAAATTAGTCGGGTAGTAAAAATCAGGATCACCCTTTAGTAATTAAAAAAAAAATGACTGCAAAATTTGGTGACAAGAGAAATCCGTAAGTATGAAACGATGAAACTATTATTTCTTATGTCATCATTTTTTATTTGTTTGTTCGTGTTTTAACTGAATAGTCTGAATGGATTTATATTTAACTCCATCTCCACTTTACATGCACCAACATGGTATACATATAATACCTGCTTTGTATTGGGTATTTTTATGAATAGAAAAGAGAATACTTGAATGAAGGACGTAAAAAGTGAAAAGAGCGAGAAGAGAGAATAAAGGATGCCATATTACCCTAAAAGCCTTATTTATAACAGTCACACTCTTACAGTGTTGTGCAGTTAAATGGCAAGTTATTCTTCTCATGAATTTCAGCCACTCCTTCATTATTCTTTTTGATAATTTTGCTAATTAATTATTACTCTCTCTATCTGACAAAAAAATGTATCTTCTTCTGTTCTTCCACGCGTTACTTTTTAAAAACTTGCTTTATTTTGTTACTAAAAATAACCCTTATATTAAATACCAAAGAATCCGAAAATATTAAAAAAATGTGGAAAGTGGCAATTATTTTGTCTTATGGTCAAATTAAATGGAATCAAACGAACGAAAATGTATTCAAAGTACAATGATGAGTTTTCTAATATTTTTGTTTTGTTCTTGTTTGATCATATATGCATTTAATTATCTCTCTTTTCTTTCTTTTATGTATTAAACGGATGAATAGACTGAGGAATCAGGGGAATATGAGGTTGTCAAGACAAGTTAGAGGGAGAGATGAGCTTTCAGATAATAAGAGGAGGATAACCTCAAGGTCAGACAGACCATTGAGATGCAAAATATGATATGCTATTTTGAAATATAAAAAAGTACTAATTAAAATCTTTTTTTCCTTTTATCATTTAAATGTAGAGATTTTAAATCAAACTTAAAAAATAATTAATTAAAAATCTTCTTTCTCTTTTCTCATTCAAAATGTAAATAGGAAGCCTTTATACATATAATCTAATTATTTTTTTTTTTTTAAATGTGAATCTTATTATAGAGAATCAGAGTTTACAACAGATATTTTTTTTGCAAAAACATCATTTAAAGGAAAAGGAATGTTGTTTCTCCCAATAACAGAAATTGTTTAAGAAATCTCAACCTGCAACAATCAGATTTAAGTTCTTCATACCCTTACGCCCATTACACTCTTGGGCCTCTCTCTATAACAAGAAGAATAATTGAACCAACTGGGCCATGGATTTCTCGAATCTCTCCTTTGATAAATATGGCGATTGAGAAAAACAAAATTATTACTTTTTTAGTCTTTTTCATACATCAAACATTGAACCCTTTATGCATGTGGTGATAGGTGTTGTTTTGTTTCTGTCTTCGTGTCTAGAATAGTTTAGTAGGTTTAGTAAATTCAGTTAAAATTTTGACAAAACTAAATAATTAATCGTGGAAAAACCAAAGAGATAATATAATTACGGTTCATTATTAAAGAACAAAAACGAGGATATTTTTTTCATTAATTATGCTTGTTTATATTCAAGTGGCCGACAAAAATATTATTTGATTCGACAAAACTTTATAAAAATCTCATCTTTCGAACAGATTTTAGTAAGATGGGTATATTTGATAAAATACTCACTCTCCATCATTAGATTCAAAAATATTTTCCTGGAGAATCGATCTAACGGTTCAGAATAGAGAATAGTATATGATCGATCCACTAGATCTCTCTTTCTCTCGCGACCAACCACGAGTAAAGTAAACGCATCAAGTCAAGGTTTTGATGATGAGTCTTTGTTGTTTCAACAGAATTATCTCCCAAGTAGAGTGTGTCAAGACTACGTCATCGCGATGACGTAATCTCGTAACTGCTTCGTGTCGTATTAGAACAAAACCATCATCTGACGCAATCGCAACGTTGTTATTCTCCGCGTTATTTTACTTTTGTGCCCTTGGTCGCTTTTTTTCCTATCTTTTCTTCTTACAAAACCTTTTATGATTTCAAAGTGTGTTTGAACATTGAAGTGATTTTTTTCCTTATTAGAACTCTTCAAAACAAATTCAAAATCTATTATATTCAACTGAAAGTTTCTAAAAAATATCTTTATTGAAAAAGAATTGGGATCTTCTATGATTTTGAAGTGTCTTTAAGTGATTTCTTTTTGTTAAAAATACAAATACCCAAATTCATATTTCAAGAGATATGTTATGGGATTTCTTAAAATCATTAAAAACTATTAAAATCCGTAAAAATTGGAGATTTATCTATGGATTAGAAACTTTAATTTTCTCTTGTACAAGCGAAATAGTCCAGTGAACGAAGATGTTATTTCTTTATGTAAATGAAATGTTAAAGAAGAAAGGGAAACTGTAAGGAAAGACTAGAGCTGGGGACAGGGTGTTTTTTGTCATTTGAGAAGAAGCTTCGTCACGTCTAGTTCTCCTTTAAAAGAAAATCATCAGACGAATAGAAATATTTGCCTTCCTCACTCTCCAAATTCATTTTCATTTCGTAAATGTATCCCAAACAATTTAATTTACACGATTACCCCTCTCGTGCCCTAAAGACCATGAACAAGAAGGACCAAAATGTGGAGATGAAGGAGACGAACAGGATCGATAAAAGAGAAAGAGAAGACGAAGAGGAAGAAGACAAGAAGATTGACACCTTCTTCAAGCTTATCAAAAACTATCAGGAAGCTCGAAAACGAAGACGACAAGAGTTAACTGAAAATTCCGGCGAAGCGTGGAAGAAATCGAACGGCGGAGAGAGGTCCGGTATGGTAGTTCCGGCGTTTCAGCCAGAGGATTTCTCTCAGTGTCGTACGGATTTGAAGCCATTGATGACTCTTTCGGATCACAAGGAAGAGAATACAAAGGTGAAAGAAGAGAAAGAAGAAGAAAAAGAAGAGAAGGGTTTAGATCTTAATCTTGCATTGTAGTAAATTAATCTTCTTTATTTTTTTTAATGTTTCACTTTCACTTAGGATTGTATGAAACTAATAAATCTTTCATTTAACCCAAAACGTGTGTCTCCGATAAAGAAATCCATTTAAAAAACAAACAAACTAAAACGTGGAATAAGCTCAAAGAATCATGAAAGTTTAATTTGTAGATAAAAACCCAATCAGCGTCTAGATTTTGTATAATTTCAGTCGTTAGATCAAATTTCTACGAATATCTAATCATAAAGCAAATGTTTAGTCGGTGGAAACAGGTTTTTTAACTGTATAATTATTGTGAAAAAAAAAAAAGCATTACTTTGAAGAGATAAGGACTTGACTTTTGCGAAAAGTAAACTCATTGACTTTTATAGTGATTTCTCGGATCTTGAAACAGACTACACAACTCTTAATCTGTAAGCTAGACTTTGAAACTCAGAGAAGACAAGATTTATTCTCTTTCTTAATCTCAAAGCGTTTGCTCTAAGCCCGTTTATCAGATTCGTCCATTTTTGTATTTCCTCTAGTTATAATCAAAAGTTGTGTTGTGGGTCTCTCCTTGTGATTTCCAAATCCAGACAACGTCATTTAGCTCGTTTCCTGATTCAAGAAACATGGGGACGACATTGGGGAAGCCCTTTGCCGGTTATTTGGCAGAAAACGAACCGAGAATTGTGCTGTTCGGTCTGGATGGTACCGGAAAATCATCAATAATGCACAAACTCAAAACCGGAGAAGTCCTTACCACGAACATGGCCACCATTGGTAAGTAAAACAATCGTCTCAATGCATTGTTGTCTAAGAATTCTTCAATAAAAAAGGGGTCATTGCTTTTAGGATTCGAAGTGGAAAGCGTGAAATATAAGAGCTCCAGCTTCAGCTTCTGGGAAGTGGGCGGGCAATCTCGGTATAAGGTATGAAAAGTCGTTTTCTATAGAAGCCGCTTAGAAGAAAAACATATAAATCCATACCTGATGATGCGTTTCATTACTTTCAGATCACTCCGTTATGGAAACATTACTTTCATCAAGTATGGGGGATAGTGTATGTAGTCGATAGCACGGACAGAGAGCGAATCGAAGAGGCAAAGGATTTCCTTTACATGGTGATAAATGAGGTAACAAACACCGTCTTTTAAACATCAAGCAGGTAATACATAATATCAATGTTTTTTCTTCAATGTATATAGATACAGGGGCATGTACCGGAGAATGTGGCTGTTCTTGTTTATGGAAACAAACATGAGGTTCCTGGAGCTATGTCGGCTTCTGAGATCAGTAACAAGCTTGATCTCGCTTCTCTTCGTCAGAGAAACTGGCAAAGAAACTGGTAAGAAGATTGTAAAAACCTTGTCAAGACTCTAATCTTGCGAAGAGGATTGATTCTTCTGATACCCTGTGTTGTGATTTTGGCTTTCTAGGCATGTCCAGAGCTCGTGTGCACTCTGTGGTGACGGTATACATGAAGGACTTGACTGGCTCTTGAAAAATGTTGGAAGAATGTAACAAAGTGTCCTTATTTTTTAACACAGAATCTCTGTTGAGCCGAAAATAGCCATCTTCTGTTTCAAGTTATTAAGCTCTTTGTGCCTATTCGCTAGCTCCATCAACAACTTGATCCTTTTTAACGAGACATTACTCGGTCTATGTCCCTTCTCAACCATCTCAAGCAAACATTTCTCAGCTTCATCGACTTTAGCCAAATCACAAAGCAAATCCAAAAGCACATCCGAAACCAAACTATATGAACCGAAACCCTTTACCACCATATCTTCCCACAACCGCATCGCCATGTCCACTTTCTCGTGTCTCTTAAACATCTTAATCAAGAACATACAAGATTGGGTATTCGGCAAACAGCCATTCCCCAACATTCTCTCATACAGCTCCCAAGACCGTCCCAAATCATTCGCCAACGATAAAACACGGAAAAACAGATTGTAGGTAGTCGCGTTCGGAGACAAACCCTTCTTCACCATCTCATCCACCAACATATCCGCATCCCCGAGCCTCCTCGCTATGCAATAATTCCTAATAGCAGTATTATAAGCCGGAACATCAGGATAACATCCATACTCCTTCATTTCCTTTAAAACCTCTCTAGCTTTATCAGGCTGACCGATTAACCCCAAACCGCCTATAATAGTTGTGTAAGTTATAACATCCGGAGTTTCATCCTCTTCACGCATCTTATCTATCAACTTATAAGCTTTCTCCATCTCTCTATCCTTGCAATACACATCAATCAAAGAGTTATACGTAACCACATCGGGTTTTAGCCCCTTTTCCTTCATTTCCTCGAAGAAAGCCTCCGCTTCTTCCGACGATCTCCAACCCGATAAAAGTATGTTAAAAGTCTGCAAATCGGGCTCAAACTGATGCTTCAAGGTGTGATACACATTCCTAGCATCGGTCATACTCTTCTCTTGGCAAAGAGTTCTCAAGAGAGCATTGAAACAAGCAGTGTCGAAGAAATCAGGAACCAATCTCTTAAACTTCCAGAAAGATTCAACGGTTTGTCTAACGGAACACAACTTAGCTACTCTACCTAAAACCACTTGCATCGTCCTTGGCGATATCAAAGACCGGTCCTTTCGCTTAGTCTCAATCAAAATCTCCCAAATTTGATCGAACTTTCGGCTTCTACCGAGGATATAGAGCATTGTATCCAGAGAAAAAGCCGAATGATAAAACCCTCTTCTAGCACCAGCGTACCTGAAAAACTCTAGGGTCTGAAGAGGGTTTCCATGACTAAACCTAACCCTTTTCAAAACCCTATCGATTAAGTCCTTCGATAAGTGGATTCCGCTAGAGCTCAACGATTCCTTCAATTCACCTTGCAGATTTGATCCATTGATCATCCGGTAAACAGTTTCCGCGTCATCGTCTTCTCCTGCGGGAAGCTTCGCATCCGAAGAAGATATTGCCACACTGTGAAGAAAAGATATAGAGACACGGAGATTGGAAACGCACGGAGAAGATAATGGCTTGTGGATCATCATCATTTCAACAATGACTTTCGTTGAATCTCGTTTAGAAAAATCTGAAATAGGAGAAGTAAAACCGAAGCTCTGAATCAGACTGTTCAAAAACCAGAATTGTTCTGCGTCTATGCCTCTATGGACACTTTAGGTTAAAGTGAGAGAGAAACAGAATGAAGACGCAATTTTTTTTATATCAAAAACAGATTTAATTGCATTTACATAGTTTTTTTTTTTACATTAATTGTATTCACATTACATAGTTTATAAACCAAACCGAACTAAACTTAGGGAGAGTTATTGGATAATTGAATTTGAAAAAATTCAAATCAATTGATAAATTGATAAATAATAGATTTAAAAATGTTTTAAAAGATTTTAATAAATTCTATCCAAATGATACATTAAAAGCTCGGATTTGGTTCTTTATATTTTTCATTGAATTTTCTATTAATTTCTTTTCAAATTACATGAATTATAAATATCATATAATATTAAATAACACTAACATTTAATAGAATTGGAAAATCCATAAATTGAATAACATTAGAATTTAAAAAAATTGATAAAATACATTATTAAATAACACAAAAATTTGATAGAAACTTAAATTCTATTAAATTCCTCTATGGAATAACACCTTCTTAGTTCAATACTTCAGTTTCAATGTTACTAATTATTTCCAACCCAGAAGTCTGAAGAAACCGGACCAAACCGAAGTTCCAAATACTGAGTCCGAGTCTTAACTTTATAAATTCAACAAAAAATAGAGTTTGTAAAGCAAATTCAATTTACTAACATTGCCGCGAATTTTCCACTCATGCTTTTTGTTTTTGTTCCGTGGATTATGAACAAATAATAACAAACATTATCCCTAAAATGGAAATTGATTATTAATACTAAGGGAGACTCTTCTTTTTAAGTTCTTGAACTGCGACAGAGCTATTGCTGTTATTGTCGGCCGAATCTGTAGTATTTTCCTCGGACACTTTGAAGAAAGTGTAAGACAATATCAAGTTGTTGATTCCGTCCATTCTTGGATCGGTCTCAAACTCAGGATCAATGTAGAAGAAGAC
Source organism: Kernera saxatilis (assembly GCA_900406395.1). Lineage (NCBI taxonomy): Eukaryota > Viridiplantae > Streptophyta > Magnoliopsida > Brassicales > Brassicaceae > Kernera > Kernera saxatilis. Next base: position 3,920 of record OVAY01001331.1, on the reverse strand, counting down.
CTGCAAAACCAAGTCAAAGAAAGGTTTTAATGGGTTCTTGATTTTGCTTTAAGAAGATCAAAGAGCAAAGAAAGAAAAAGTAGTCACCGGCATGTCGATTTGCTCTCCTGGAAGAAGTCGCTGCTCCTCGAAGCAAAAACACTGTATCTTGTTGAAGTAAACTCCTGCCTGAAAAAGCATTAAGAGTTCAAGAATCGATCAAAGATGTTCTAGGGAAGTTGATAGTCATTTTACCAAGGCCAATACCTTCATGGGAGTGACATTGTATGTTGAGACTCCGGTTATTGGAGCTGAACTTTTGTTTTCAGCAGTGTAAAAGGCGAGCGCGCTTTCTCCTGGTTTTACTCTCACCTATAAGAAAGTACAAAAACCAAAGACATATCATATCAGTTAAGAAAAACACATTAACAAGTCACAACACTCTTCTCGACATATTAAGTCTCAACCTCTCTTTGAGTTGGAGTGAATTTCCATTGCATCCCATCTGCAACATCAGCATTGAACTGCACCACAATCTCCCTATTTTAGGAGACGAACATGATAGAGTATAGTAAGCTAGCAAGTTCATCATAAACACGTTTACAAAAATGACGGGTTACGAACGGTGTTAAGAGACAGAGGAATAAACACCTTTCAGTGACGGTACCAGATTCTGAATGCCTAGCAATCTTCTCCTCAACAGTCTATAGTATAAGGCCAAACAAACCAGTGGAACAGAAAGATTAAGAAGGAGACTAAGAATAGTTGAAATTCGTAGGAGAAAAATGAAAGGAATAAACAAATGGTTATACCTCTTTGCGTTGAACAGTACCTCCATATCCAGTAGCTTGGCAGAATGTTCTATACAATGGCACAGCGGCGTAAGTTAGCCCCACCATGCCAAAGACAACAGCTGTGAGGTAATAGAGCATTTTCTGCGATTTAGTTTCAGTTGGAGCGTGAGTAGAATACTGGCGATGGGCACCAAGTAACATCGATTTAGCAGTAGCAGAATGAGAATTCAAATGGAAAAACGAAGATGAGCTTCCCCAAAGCCCTCTCTTGCTTCGGAGATTATGCTTATTGCCTTTACAAGCTCCATGAGTGTAATAACGAGAGCATAAAACAAGAGGCACAGTCCTACATCGACATTACGAATATCAGCATTTCTCACAAGCTTCATTCTATGAAATCATCTGATTCATCAATCTCAGTTTTAGCTTGATAACTACTGCGAAAATGATATAACTTTCATTGAGGAATTTAAACAAACAGATAATGTGCATATAAGAGAAAATTCGATTACCTTGGAGACTGTGATGATCGATGAAGGTTATCAAAATATGAATAAATTCGAGTCCCTCTACATGCCTTTGACCACGACATGGCCGAAGGGAAATTATTTCAATCGATCGACACAGTGACACAGACACTATCTGCATAAGAAACACGAACGCAGAAGATATTACTCGGAAAATCCGACCGCTTTCAACGCCAATACATGGAAATTTAAACCCATTTTGTCCCTTTTCCAAATCACCAGCGTCATCGATAATCGGGAAACGAAAAAGGAATCACGCGAGGTCATGGCCGATCAGGACCGAATCAAGAGTCCAACAACGAAGCCATGATCGCTTAAGGATGTTACCCATCAAAGAGGACGAATGAGAAAAGGAAAAGAAGAGGATAGAAACCGTACCGGTAAACGAACGGCGTTCTTGTGTCGTCGGCGGTAGAGAGATCAAAGACGTCACATGAAAAAACAAAAATCAAAACACTTTTCTGGTAAAAAAAGTCAACAAGTCAAACAACGACTTGTCTGGTAAAGATAGTCGGTTCTTTTTATTTTCTGTTCACTTACGTTTAGTCCAATGTTTTTTTTGTAAGCCCAGATTACGCAAATGGCCCAATAAGGCCCAAATAAAAAGGAGGTTACACCTGGAATACTGGTATTCAATTTACCGTTACATATGTATCCAAATTTTGGATTGATATGCTGTGAAGATTACAAATATTTTCCCGATCTCCAACATCATCAGAAAAAAGATATTCATTTATTGTGTTAGATCGAAATTAAGAATCATCACATTAATGTAAGATTATACACATATAACGTTAATAATATAGATTCCATAAATTTGATCATTTGTTTCACACTGTCTAAGCCCAAAACTCTCTAAACAACATGCCGGAGAAAACTCGCTGTTCGAAGGATCTCATGGCCACAATCCTCATTGCCGTCGTGTTCCTCGCCTCTCCGTTTATAATCAACGCCGTAGATTCTTCAGATCCCATAAAATGCACACCTTGTCTCCAAAATCCGCCACCTCCTTCTTGTCCTCCGCCGCCTCCACCTTCGTCACCACCACCGCCGAAGAAGCCACACTGCCCACCGCCGCCACCACCGCCACCACCACCGTCTCTGCCGCCGCCGTCTCCGCCTCCGCCCACTTACATATACGCATCTCCGCCGGGAAATTTGTACCCTGTTGACCATGACTTTGGAGCGGCGGCTGCAGGAGAAAGCTTCACGGTGGTGAAGCTGGTCGTGTTTGGAGTTATGGGTTTTATGATTCTTTGATTATATTTCTATCGAATGAAGATTTTGTTTGCTTTTAACGGATTGGGGTATGTTTTAGTTACATATATTAACACTTTTTGTTATTATTGTCCGACAAATGATCGATTTGTTGGATTAAGTTTTCTAGTTAGGACAGATTCATGTTTTCATCACAGTTCGACGTCGTATACAAATTTCTAAATATTGATCGAATTTTAAGTAATGTGATAAAACTGGATACTTTTAGTGTTTACAACAAAAAAATTGTTAATAGTCACACTCTCATTGGAGTGAATATGGTGCTTAAGGAGTTTCTCAATTTTATTTTTGTAGTGTACGTCTTAAAATGGAATCAAGTATACCTAAGAAAGAAGCCGATAAAGAGGGTTTAATTCGTGTAATTATGATCATAGAAGGGTGTTTTGGAGAGTGGCCCAGAGCCCAGTGTAATCGGACGTGTTTCATGGGCCTGATTTTGACCGATCAGAAGCTTATTATCAACCTTTTATTAGAACTCGTTTTATTGATCGTGTGTGCTCGATTCGTGAATTGACTGAAATATTTTCTTGATTTGGCTAGATACGATATTTATTATTTCTTCTAAAATGAAAATTAAATTGTAGCATTACTCGGATAATGAGTCAAATTACTCGCATTGTATTGCCACCTAATATGTACTTTTCATTTAATTTATTGTTGATTAAATTTTAAAATAACGTTGCGACCGTTATACTTACTAGCAGTCAATGCTTGCCTCTAGGTTCAGCTCCAGTCCAGAGCACAAACAAAACAAATCATAGCTTCAGATATCAGATTTATATAGTCGAAATAGTTTATGGAATGGGCAATAATCTACATTAGCAAAAATCTATATGAAACGGACAATAATCATTAATCTTAAGACTAGTCACTTGAAATGTTGGAGTATAAAAGAAAAATACATATTGATTTCCAAGACAACTTATTGTAGGATACTTTATTAAAAAAATATATATATAGTTATTGTATGGTATGGTATGTATGTATGGTATCACATGTGAGTTGCGTAGATTCTAAATGAGGCGACAAGACTCTGTTTTCTTTTTTTTCATGTAAAACTACACTACCGGAAGTTATTTTGGAGATGGAATTTTTAAAAAAATTTAAATTTTTAAATTCTATTGTTATTGGTTAGTGAAGTCTTATAATCTTCGTAAATCTATCGTTATTGATTTAAGAACTTTTTAATTCTATCGTTATTAGTTTAAAAACTTTTAAATTCTATACAAATCTCATGTTATTGGTAAGTAGATTCTTATAATCTTAAAATTTTAGATTCTATAATTCTTTTAAAATCTGAATTATTGGGAGATGGATTCAATACATTTTACTCATAGAACAC
>OVAY01001330.1:0-31170 GCA_900406395.1 Kernera saxatilis | reverse complement strand
TGAACTAAATAAACCAAATTAAAGCTACCCCAATAAACAATCATCACAACAAAGGCTAATTTATGGCATGTAGAAATTAACAGATAGAATCCNATCATCACAACAAAGGCTAATTTATGGCATGTAGAAATTAACAGATAGAATCCTCTAAGTCTAAAAATATACAAAATGGCATGAAGTAAAATCTAGCTACAAGTAAAGCATTTTCGCAAATTGATTTACAACAAGCAACAAACTGTTATCGGGGAAGCTGCGAGATGGAGAATAAACAGGGACTTACGAGTTTCTCGTCTGTGAATACCCAACTGGAGGACGGAGAAAACGAGGAGGAGGACGGAGAGAACGAGGAGGAGGACGGAGAGAACGAGGAGGAGAACAACGGTGATGTGAAATTTTGACTCGCCGGAGAGATAGTCTATACAGAAATTCAATTTAGGTTTTTAGGTTTTTTGGCCGTCGGAGAGAGAGACGAGAAGGGTTTGAGCGTTTGAGATTTTTTTTTGTTTTTATCTTTATTTTTTAACTGATTATCATTTAATTTAAAATTTATAAAAAATGGAAATTTGATTTTTTAAAGGTTAAATACGGATTATCAAAATTATAAATCTTAAATGGACAAATTTTGTTATCAAAAGTTTAGTGGGACAATTTATGAGTTATTTTGTCTTATTTTTCCAAATTCCCCTTTATTTTTTTTCCGAAAGAATCTTAGAGATGTATTCAACTATGTATTTTAAATGATTTGAGTTTGATGAGTTTTTGGATGATTTTGGGTAAATTTAGGAAAGTTGTTATAATTTTTTTTTTTAAATCCCTCCACATTCTACTAAAATCATGGGGTTTAGATTTTTGTATTTTTTACTAAATAAATTCTCTAAACCACCTTAAAGTCGTTAAAAACTCAATGCTCAAAATATTTCCAATTACAGTGGAGTTGAAGATACTTTTTCAAATCGTAGTTCAATAATATTGGATTTTATAACACTTTATAAAATTCATGATTGAATAACATATAATTTTTCATTTTAATACAAATCACTTCAAATACTTGATTGAATACACCCTCCTTGATATATAAACATAAAGCATCTAGCTATAATTCAACACGTGAAAAACTGTACTTTATGAAATCGTGAAATATGTCAACTGATCGATTAAATTATGAAATCGTGAAATATGTCTACTATCTTATTAAATAAGGCATATCACATCTCACTAGAATTTAAAACATGCCATAATCTAATCAACTAATTGACATGTGTTACAATCTCTTAAATTATAATTTTACTACATAGGAAATTCTAATAAAATACATTATGGTTTATAAAATAAAATATTTAGAAGGCTTCTCAATTCTATATGGCTCAAGAGATTTCGACAGAGGATTGGGATGGATGAGCGAGTTTCACAATAGTTAATATATCGAATTGATGGGTTTTAGAAACTTTTGGATCCCACAGCTGGATTTGGTTGGATTTGCTTGCAGGGTGATGGTATGATAGTTTTTTTAGGAGTTAAACTATCGCACCAATAAACCAAAATTAAAAAAAAAATTTCATATTTTTGCCTGGCACAAATGAGTAGTTTAACGTAAACCGGGTTTCTTAGAGTTTTAAAAATATATTATTTTAATAGTTTTAAAAAAATTTAATTATTTATTGAAAATTTAAATCATAAAAAAAAATCTGAACCAATCAAATTAATACAACTATTAAATGAGTTTCTCAAGGGTTTCTAAAAAGTTCTAAATTTAGAACCGTTTCTAAACATCTCTCCTACTTTTTCATTATTTTTTATTTTTTTAATATTGAGAAACTCATTGAGATATCCTCAATGGAGATGCTCTTAGATGTTTAACGTAAAATGTTTGGTAATTGTTTTGCTTAATTTGAGGGATCAAACGAACAAGAGTGACAGAAATTAAATTGGGCTGATCTTGGTGGCATCATACAATAGTTATTGTTATCATTCATTCTTATTTATTTAGTTTGTTTCAAAATAGTTGGCATCCCACCTAATTATTATTTAAAAAATAATATATATTATGTTGAGTATTGATTATTTTCTTTACTTTTATATGACACCATGAAGAACGATCAATGTTTTATGTCAAATGGGTTTCTCGACCACATATTTGAGGGATCAGATTTGATATATGCTTCCCTCCACTTGGACGATTTGATTCCATTGCTTATGCTATTTAATTCGATATATACCGATAGTTACACAAATAAATAAACATACATACATACATACAAAAAGAAGCAGATTCTTTGATTAGTCTATTACGTAATCAAACGAATAAGAGCGAGGGACAAAACTAAAATTGGACTCATCAGTAGTAACTATCATCTTCACATCCTAAAATTGGACTCATCAGTAGTAACTATCATCCTTTTATACATTACAAAATCTCACTTCTCATTGTATTTTCTACAAACGGGAAAGATTCGAGCCGACGGGAAAATAAGAGACGATGATCGGAGCTCTCGGGGACTTGGATTTGCTTTTTGGTTTCTTCGCGGATAAGACTTCCATGTTACTATCTGTTGAGCTAATCCGGGAGCTAGATTTTGGAACAAAGCAACCGAAGAAATGAGTGAGGAGACACATTTTTGAAATTAATTATAAAACTTTTGAGTCTGAGTAATGTATTTATAAGTGAATGCAGAAGAAAGTCACTTAATCATCTTGGACACGTCTCTGTTTTTGGAATGTGACTCTTCCTTGTTGGCCAAGCTTAACCTTTATAAATTATGCTTTTTGACAAGTCTTTGTATACGTGAACCTCAAGGTCTTTTGACTCTCCAAGTGTCCATGTAAATTACCTAACAAGAGGAACTCCAAGGACCCACAATTGAACTATGCTCGGAAATGTCTTTATCATTTAAAGTCAAGTGCAAATATATATATTTTTGTTTATAATAGATACACAAATTGTAAATCTACAAAAAAATTCTAAATCTAATAGAAAAATGGGACAATTGGCAAACTAACTTTTTTTCTTATACAGATTTCGACTTTGGCCAAAAAATTTCTTTTGGCAACGTAATCCTTTTTTTTTGGGTGAAAAGTACCATCTAATCCTCATCAGAAAATAAACATTAGTCGGAAATTCAATAGTTGCAAATCTGAAACTTAAATTGAAATTAAATTATTTTTTTTAAGCAACAATTGAAATTAAATTCTGAAATGTATTTTAGTACATGATTCTATTCTCGGCATAGTCTGAAAGCTCGATATATCAAATCGGAAATACTTTTCGACAGATTAAAACAACAAATTTTGTTTCGACAAAAAATATTTGTCGAATCCAAATACGGTAGCGTGAAAGTGAATCCATGAATACAATTAATGTATGTTTATCCGGTAAAATGTCGGTTTAACCGGTTACACTTCAAACTCTAATTGCTAAAAGCTTTGACGAGAGTGAGTTGCCCTCAAATCCACTGTCGCCGCCAAGCTTTCAAGATCCAGCGAGAACCAGTTTTTGGCTATGCTTCGACCCTCGATCAGATTTGGGATAGTCGCTTGTAGCCATTGATGCAAGGAAAGGAAGGATGGACCTACCCTCCCATGATCTCTGGTCATGTGATAGATTCTGAATACTCGATGAAAAAACGAAAATATAAAGAGGAAAAACATGTAGTTTCTTAGTTGATAAAAAATGTGGTTTCTTCTTTTTTTATACACTATCCTCCTTTCCTTTGAAATAAAACTCTCTAAACTATTTTCCTCTCTAGAATCCTAATCTTAACGTGTTGATGTGTCTACGCCAACAAGGGGTTTAAGTTTCAGGTGGTCAGTGAAGCAGTAAATCAGCGACTCAAGGACACAAACTTATATATATATAAATTTCTAGTGGCCCGTCGCAAATTCACCTTTAAGTATAGCTTTTATATAACCGTTTGAAATCTGGAAATCCGTCAAAAAATGCCTTTTCAAAAACTATAACTAACCTCTTACCATTATCACATCAATGGTAAACCAGAAAAAACAAATTTTACGTCACCATAAAATGTTTTCTTCTTGTCGGAGTGATTATTTTTGGTCGTGGACTACTTACGAATGAGTACATACAAAGTGTTAGGAAATTCATAGAATTAGTTTCTAACCAATAAACAACGTTGGAAACCGGTAAAATGATATGTCTATATATTTTTGTCGTAATCGTAAATTTGTCTCCATAGATGTACTATGGAACCACTTAGAGGGTTTATGTTGGGTTACACGATTTAATATTTGTATGAAAAATGATTCAATGGTGAATTTTGATAGTACTAGTTTTCTTATTCTAATATCTTATTACATAAAATATATTGCATCTGATCTCATTAGAATTTGAAAAGTGTCAGAATTTAATCGATTAATTGAGATGTGCGTAATCTCGTAAATTATAATCTTGTCATTGTCATGTATCGAATTCTAACAAGGCGCGTTATGGTTTATATAATAAAATATTTGGTCATTTTTTTTTTTTTTTGGGGGTAGATTTTGGCTATCAACCCAAATTTACCAAAATTACATTTGTCGTCTCGAGTTAAAATATTTTTCCATATTTTTGCATGACACAAATGAATAACGATGTTTAACGTAAAACGGGTTCCTTTGATATTGTAGACCACAACTGTTGTGCTTTATCTGAGGATCAGATTTGGTCTGCTATTTGTCCTTTACCACATATATGATCAAAAAATAAACATTAGTCGGAAATTCAATAGTTGCAAATCTGAAACTTAAATTGAAATTAAATTCTTTTTTTGTTAATAGTGGACTACAAAGTTTTTATTTTTACATGACACCATGAATAACGATGTTTAATGTCAAATGGGTTCCTAACCTTGACCACATATACGATTAGATATAGTGGACCACAACTTGTGGTGCGTTATTTGAGGGAATCAGATTTGATATATACTTCCTCCACTTGGACGATTTGATATGATGCCACTGCGCATGTAATTTAATTCGATATATACAGATAGCTACACAAAAAGTGTCGACCTTAAGAAAATTCTTTGATTGGTCTATTACGTAATCAAACGAATAAGAGGGACAAAAATAAAATTTGATTGATCAGTAGTAACTATATCAGCCTTGTAAGAACGTTATTTCTATAACATGGATAAACTGAATAATTGTAAAAAAATATCGATAAATTAATACATAATATACCGATACATGAACTATAAGAAGAACGGATTTGCAGAGGCAAGACGGTTTTTCCTTAATTCTGAAAACGGCTGGTAATGTGACGGTAGCATGGCGTTCCGAATCCCATGATACAACTGCATAATTTTTATGATCCGCATCACCCAAAATCATAAACTTTCGAACCTTTTTTTTGTGTTGTACTCTCATAAAATGACAAAAGAGAAGAGAAGAAGAAGTTGTGGAGAATTGTTTCTCCATATCATGAATACTATATGAATGAGGCTAAAGATTTTGGTTTCCAACGTATGTGCTCTATCAAAGAGCATTACTTGAGACTTTATTGTGGTCATTAAGGATAACATTAATCTCTAAATTAGTTGTCCAAAATAACAATGAGAGGTTACTCCTTGACCAAGTTTAAATGTCTATAGTGATCAGATACTAACATCAAAACTCAATGCAAATAGATAGGTTATTGGATCTACGGTCCATCTACCCAAACCCAAACCCGAACCCAAGCCTGAGTTCGTTCCGAGTGGACCTGACTCAGCTCAGTGCGCGCATGTAAGGATTTAGCATGGGTTTGCTCTTTATCACCATAATTTGGTGCCAAGTTTTGAATCTTCTTAGGACTTCTTCACTATATATACTAGTGAGATTTTTCTCAAACTTCCAATGTGGGACAAACTCCACCTTGTCTATTTTTGTGCTGTTCAAGCAACCAACTTTGGACATTCATTTCTCATTCAAACAAACTTTGTGTTTTGACATATGAATACACTATGTTATAGTGCTCAGTACGAGGAATCCAACGATTCCAAGATTCGATTATTCCGACAACTAAGTTACCCAGAAAGGCCACCGGAAAACAGGCAAAAGCCATTTGTCCAAAAACAACTTCCAGCAAGCCTCTCATGTTTTCTTGGTCATGCCATTACCTTTGTTAACAATAGAAAAATCTCACTTCTCATTCTTTATATTTATTATTTTTTGAATTGAATGTAAAATTATATTCAAACCCAAAAATCGTTTTTACAATAGATGCAACATCAATTTTGAAATTTGTTTAAGCGAAAATTTTCCCTAAAAACGGCTTCATCATAGTCGAGTGGCGAACCACTCCACTAAACCATCTTCAAAGCCCTTCACTCCTTGTTTAATATGATATATGGTAGCTTGAAAAAGATATCTGAAGAGAAAAGTCTGAAGAAAAAGATATCATTCTTTGTATTTCTTACATACGGGAAAGGTTCGAGCCGACGGGAAAATAAGAGACGATGATCGGAGCTCTCAGAGACTTTGATTTGCTTTTCGGTTTCTTCGAGGAGAAGACTTCCATATTACTATCGATCGAGCTAATCTGCGAACTGGATTTTGGAACAAAGCAAGCGAAGAAGGGAGTGAGGAGCGACATTTTTTGGAGTTAATTATAAAACTGTTGTGTCTGAGGAATGTATTTATAAGTGGATACGGAAGCAAGTCACTAAATTATCTTGGACACGTCTCGTTTTTGGAAAGTGACATCTTCCTTGTTGTCCAACCTTAATAGTTTCCGTGTCCTTTATAAATTATGCTTTTTGACAAGTCTTCGTGTACGTGAACCTCAAGGTCTTTTGACTCTCCAAGTGTCCATGTAAGTTATTTAGCTAGAAGAACTCCAAGGACCCACAGTTGAACTATTCCTCTATCAAAATCTTATACTTAGGAAATGACTTTTTATCATTCAAAGCCAAGTGCAAAAATTTATTGGTCTAATACGAGGGACAAAATGAAAATTGTGACTGATCAGTAGTATCAGCCTCACGTCCTTTCTTGGTTGTGCCATGAGCCTTTTCTTCCATTACAAAATCTCACTTCTCATTCTTTCTATTTCCTACATGCGAGAAATGTTCGAGCCAACGGGAAAATAAGAGATGATGATCGGAGCTCTCGGGGACTTGGATTTGCTTATCCGTTTCTTCGAAGACAAGACTTCCATGTTACTATCGGTTGTGCTAATCCTTGAACCGGATTTTGGAACAAAGCAAGCGAAGAAGGGAGTGAAAGAGGCATGTTTGTAGTAATAAACATATATATCGAGTTTTTATGTTAATTTTTGGACACGTCTCGTTTTTGGAGAGTGTCATCTTCCTTGTTGGCCAAGCTTAATAGTTTCGCTGTCCTTTATAAATTTTTATGCTTTTTGACAAGTCTTCGTATACGTGAACCTCTATATCATATTTTTGTTGGCAGCCTATGTCATGTGTATCCTAGAGAGAGAAATTGCATATATACTTCTATTTTGCTGAATAGAAACCGCATATATACTTCACACTGACTGTTGGATCAATTTTTTGTAAAGCCATGGAATTCATTTTTTTGTCAAAATTGAATGAGTGTGAATTAGAAATTGGCCATTGGGCTCATGAAAAAACCATAAGAATGTTGGGCTTTAGGCTTTGGGCTTCGGGGTTTGGCAAAATGGCCAACGACCCCAAAGATTAATCTTTTGGTCGGATTCTCTTGAATTTTGTTGTTTATAAACACTTACAAGGTTTTATAAGGTTTTATAAAGCTTTACAATGTCAACAAAATATATGATCTCATTAATGTTATTAACGTGGCTATTAAGTGGATAATCAATTTGCTATAAATTTGATTCCTGTAACGTTTACAACTTAATGCGCGTATCAATTAAATTGATGAGAATAAATTCTCATATCTCCCTTTATTGTTGAGCGTTACGGTTTTGGCTATAAAAAGAAGCCATCTTCTTCTCATTTAAGACACCCTTACATATCATCTCATACACTAACAAAAACACACTACACAAAGATTCTTTCCAACAATCTCTCATCTCTTCTTTCACCAAAAAAATAAGTCTCGAGAGTATAGCGTAGAGTCTAAGTTCGTCAGATTCTGTTCTCGAGTGTTGCGAGACGATCTCACGTAATTGTATCATGGGATTCAAAAGTCGCTACATACGGTCACACTACCGGCAATTTATTGAGTTAAGGATAGAGATAAAGTCTTGCCTTCACGTTGTTTTTGAAATCGTTTTCAGAGTCTCGTCTTTCTTTCACTATCCGTTTATTATTGTATCGATATTCTCATTTTGTAATCGTTTATTTTAATATATTAATCGCATATTTCAGTTTCTGATTTTAGCGGTCCTACAGTGACATCATGAAACCCTCAACATTCTTATTCAGGATCTCTAACAAACGGTAAAGAAGAGTAAACGGAAGTCTCTTTTCACCTTTGCAGATTGGAAATCTTTTGAATACAGCCGTCTGAGCCGTCTCCACCTCGCTTTGTGTCTTCTAACTCATTCGTCCGTCACAACTTGTATAATCTCAAATATATCTTTTTAAAAAAATTGCTTTTCTTGCTCAGTCACCTTTTCTGTCTAGCTGAAAACAGTCTTGTGGCAAGATTATTTCTAGTTTGATACACTTAACCATTATATATTAAAAAGAGTATACAATTCTTGTTTGCAAAGGATTTTCTGGGCCCTTGCATGAATTTATGACGTTACGGAAGAGCTAAATGGTGGCATAAAGTGTAGTTTGATTCCTAAGGAAGTTTTGTCCAAATTCAATAGGTAATAAAATTATGTTTTAAATTAACTAAAACTCACATGGGCGAAATGTCAAAAGAATGAAGGTAGGCGATAAGTTATCCTTGTATAAACTTCAATTTCTAGACAGGAAATTAAATAGATGACCATGAAAAAAGTTACAATGGAACCTCTAGGAAATACAATCTATGAACGAATCAAATGGTTGCCATTTTAATTAGTGAGGGTAATCCTCTACGGTTAAAAGATTTCAATATTAAAAGAATATGTTTAAGTAGCTAGTGAGACAAAGCTGAACATGAATATCTAGTAAAAAAGTTACACTTATGTTTTCTTGTGTAATACCTCATTCTAATGTTCAAATTTTGAGAAAACTTAATTTATAGTGAGAGTTAGTGAGAGCTCACACGGTGAAGCTTTTGCTGGAGGATGCTTTGCCGTATCTACTTAGCATGTATTGCGTTGGAGGTGATGCATATACAGTTTTTACAACTTGCATAATATGAAAGTGAGGTCAGTGAATTTGATTATTTTTGGCTTATAACGTTAGTAAAACATTTTCATATAGCCACGAAAATGCCATGGAAAATGTCCATATAGCCACAAAAAATGGTTAGCCACGAGGCTATAGTCACGTAAATGCCATAGAAAATTTTTTGTGGCTTATTTTTTTCGTAGCTATTTTGGTTTTACTAGTACAGAATGCATTCAGATTCATATTATGTTTCCTGACTCTTTACTTGGTATGTTCATGATTAAAACCAAAACAAAAAAAAATAGTGGACTAACTTATTTTGAACACGTAGGTGCTTTTTCATATGAAGAGGTTAAACAAAAACTGAAGATTTAAGATTAATTTCATTCAAGTACACTCTGAGATCACTCACCTTGAGTATAGGAGAACATGGCGTTTCTTAAAGTCATAAAAAAGGACTCAAGGCCTAATCACATACACGAAGCAGCTAGAAGAGCTTCGTTTGAAATGTAGCCTGACTTCTTAGTTGCTTAACCATAAAGAAAATAAATCACTTGAGATTATATACCATAAATAAATCATTAACTAAAAAATATCATGCAATGTCAATATATGGTACCTCCGTCTCAATTCGTGGGATTGTTCTCAGCTAATTGAGCAGCAACCTCGGTAAAAATAACTGAAGAATAAATCCACAGTTTGGCACTCAAGTTAAAAGCGGAAAAAGAGCTACTGAAATTACTGACCTAGTCCAGGGCCTTGTGGTTAGGTGGTAAGGGGACGGACATGGGACGCCAACACGTTTCAGGTTCGATACACCTGCTGCGTGAAATTACAACACATTGTTCCTGGACACCCACACGGATATGGATCCCTGCTTTCGGGCCTATTTGCATATCCGAATAGAGGGTCTATCCGTGGGCTGCACCTTCTCCAGGGGATTAGTATGGACCCCTCCATAGACCTGGAATTTATCTCTGAGTTATCAAAAAAAAAAAAAAAATTACTGACCTAGTAATTGGTCAATACTGGAACAGGTGGAATGATCTTGCTACAAATGACACTTTCCTTGAAAAACAATCAGAGGCAAATTGGTTGGTAGGATAAGTGAATACTAATTTTCAAGGGATTTACGAAGAAATTAAATTACTCGGTCAATGGCCTTTTGTGGACTGCATAATGGTAAAACCAAACTCTTATAATCAGCTTTCCTCCACGGTGACTTTCTCTGTAAATTGGAAAATTAATTCTTAGAAAATGAATAATGAGCCAACATTCGCCCAAAAAAATAAAATAGAAAATAATGAACCAACAAAAATGGATTGATTCATTGGGATTTCTTATTTGATTTTGATGAACCTCTTTGATCTACCTTCTGCATCGGCCTCGTCCCAAAAGACTCATTTACATCTTCATCAGTGTTTTCACGACGATGTAGAAGGATTTGATCTGGGCCCGAAATGTTCGCAAAAGCTTTTCTCCCAAGTATGGAAGCACTAAATTGGGCGATGATCTCTATGCTGGCCCTGTAAAGGATATCCGTCGCTCTCGCTACAGATTGTTCCGAGCTGGTAAGTTGGTGTCAACACCGAAGGAATGACCGTCTTTCACGACTCACTTTGAAGAAATTGACAGGATATGTGCATGATTGGTTGGGTTTTAATTTTTTTTTACAGCCTTTATTTTTTCTAAAGCACTAAATTTTACCAATCAAGTTTTAGATTTTTTTTTCTTTAACTTATAATTGAAAGCCTTTTTACCAATCATGTTGTAACTTTATTTTCTAAAGTTACAGCAAAAAACAAAATTTTTTTTTCTTTTGCTGTAGGAAGTGAAAACATAAAGACCTATTTTTTTTTGTTGTAAAAACTATAATTAAAAATAAATCACACTAATATTAAATAATTTCGAAAATTGAATGTTATTGACATAAAAAAAATAGATTTATTTATTATGAGATTGTAATGAATTTATGAAATACTTGTATGTAAATTTTAATTTATTATGATTTATTTCTTTAAGAGATTATAAGCTATGTTTTTACTTAGTTTTCTTATTTAAGATAGTTATTAATTTTATTTAATTTTTCATGATGTTATTAAATAATTATTCAATGATTTTGAAATTTATTATTTATTGCGTGAAAAAAATATAAGGTTTATGCATACTGTATTTTTGTTTACTAATAAAAATTATATATTTTTATTTTTAAAAAAGTACAATTTTATACTACAATCATGTTTTTATTTTAAAATAATTTAAACAAAAAACTTACAGCTATAGCAAAAAAACTTACAGTTACATCCAATACATCTACACATAAATTCTACAACAGCAAAAATATATACAGCTACAGCCAATACACTTACACCAAAAAATCTGCAGCAAAAATTGTACAGCTACAGTCCAACCAATCTCACACAAAGTCTCTCTTTTCATTTTTCTCTTTATTTTATATTTTTCGCTCTCTAAATTCCAAAGCAGATCATCTAGCAAATAGTCTTAAAAATATATCCGTAGCTTATTGCTGTTGTAGACTACTCGCCATCGAATTGGGTTTCCAAGCCGTTTTAAATATAAGCTACTGACAAAAAAAAGTATTATTATTTTACGAATATTGTAAATAACATTTGTTAACTTTATGATACATTCATAACCAAAATGCTAAATATCAAACCTTTTTAATATATCATTTTAAGAATATAGTGCGGGTTAAATTCTAGTTTATAATGAAATTATGTTTTAATATTAAATATCAAATAAGTTTGTTTTAGAAATTCAAGAATTGTTTTCTGTTTAAAAAAGATCCGGTTAAGGGCGAGTTCTATGGTTCAGGGACGTCGTTTGCGATTAGGGTTTTAGGTTTGTGTGACCTATATTTTGAAGGCTCGTCATTTCTTCGACGGCTCGATTCTTTTCTCAACCGACCTAGTTTGTATAGAAGGTGACTTTTCCTTCGATTATCGACGTAAGTCTCTGAATGCTTTCTGTATTCCCTTTGATTCTTCTTACCGTTTGGACTATGATTTGCTGCTTCGTAAGTTTTTTTTTCCTTCAATGGGTTTTCGTTGATGCAAAGACAAAGAAGAAACATCAAAAAATTTGATTCGTATCTCATAATCAATCGTTTACTAATCAAAACTGTCTATGATCAAACTGTGACAGGTTTTCTGGAATTCATGTATATACAACTTTGATTAGAAAGCTATATTGATTTGTTCTGTTCTTCCTTCTTTAATCTTCTCCTACACGTTAGAGCTGTTGTTATGGTGATATATTTTAATCCGGATTTGTATGATTTGTGCAGATCAAGTAGCAAAAAATGTTTCAATATGATTTCAAGAAGATAACTGTTGTTCCCAATGGGAAGGAGTTTGTTGACATCATCCTTTCACGGACTCAGCGTCAGACACGAACTGTTGTCCACAAGGGTTACAAGATTAACCGTCTGCGTCAGTTCTACATGCTTAAGGTTAAGTACACGCAGACAAACTTTAATGAAAAGCTCTCTACAATCATTCAAGAGTTTCCTCGTCTTGATAAAATCAATCCTTTCTACGGCGATCTTCTTCACGTGCTGTACAACAAAGATCACTACAAGCTCGCTTTAGGACAAGTGAATACCGCGAGGAACCTGATCAGCAAAATCGCTACAGATTATGTGAAGTTACTCAAGTATGGTGATTCCTTGTACCGGTGCAAGTGTCTGAAAGTGGCTGCTCTTGGTCGTATGTGCACTGTTTTGAAGAGAATCACTCCTAGTTTGGCTTATCTGGAGCAGATCAGGCAACACATGGCAAGGCTTCCTTGGATTGACCCAACCACTCGCACTGTCTTGATTTGTGGATACCCTAATGTGGGCAAGAGTTCGTTTATGAACAAAATTACCAGAGCTGATGTTGATGTCCAGCCTTATGCTTTCACCACCAAGTCTCTCTTTGTTGGTCATACTGATTACAAGTACTTGAGGTATCAAGTCATTGATACCCCTGGGATTTTGGATAGGCCTTTTGAAGACCGCAACATCATTGAAATGTGCAGTATCACAGCATTGGCCCATCTACGAGCTGCTGTTTTGTTCTTTCTGGACATTTCAGGTTCATGTGGTTACACCATTGCTCAGCAAGCTGCTCTTTTCCACAGCATAAAGTCCCTCTTTATGAACAAACCTTTGGTGATTGTCTGCAACAAGACTGATTTGATGCCCATGGAAAACATATCCGAAGAAGATCGGAAACTGGTTGAAGAGATGAAAGCTGAAGCAATGAAGACTGCCATGGGAGCAAGTGAAGAAGCAGTGCTTTTAAAGATGAGTACTCTGACAGAGGAAGGTGTGATGTCTGTGAAGAACGCTGCCTGTGAGAGGCTGTTAGATCAGAGGGTTGAGGCGAAGATGAAATCCAAGAAGATCAACGACCACTTGAACAGGCTCCATGTGGCAATGCCGAAGCCTCAAAGGCTCCCTTGCATGCCTCAGGTGGTTCTGGAGGCTGCTGAAATGGAGAAACGAAAGACGGAGAAAGATCTGGAAGAGGAAAATGGTGGAGCTGGAGTTTATTCTGCTAGTTTAAGGAAGAACTACATCTTGCGTGATGAAGAATGGAAGGAGGACATTATGCCTGAGATTCTCGATGGTCATAATGTTGCTGACTTCATCGACCCAGACATTTTGTTGAGGCTTGAGGAATTGGAACGTGAAGAAGAGGTTGAAGAAGAGGATATCGAGATGTTCGGCCAAGAGCTTTCAGAGGAGCAGAAGCAGCAGCTTTCTGAAGTTAGAAAGAAGAAAGCTGTGCTCATTCGAGAGCATAGGCTCAAGAAGACGGTTGCACAAAACAGATCAACTGTTGCTAGAAAGTTTGACAAGGACAAGAAGTATACAACTAAGAGAATGGGTAGGGAACTATCAGCTCTAGGACTTGATCCGTCTTCTGCAATGAACCGTGCAAGAAGCAAGTCTAGAGGGAGGAAGAGGGATCGATCAGAAGATGATGCAGGTAATGATGCAATGGATGTGGATGAGACGAACAAGAAGCTGCGTGTGAGATCAAGATCTAGATCTATGTCGATATCAAGATCTCAGTCTAGGCCTCCTGCACATGAAGTTGTGCCTGGTGATGGATTCAAAGACTCTACGCAGAAGAAGACGGCCATTAAGATTGGCAACAGTTCTCACAAAAAGAGAGACAAGAATGCACGTCGTGGTGAAGCTGATAGAGTTATACCAACTCTGAGACCGAAACACTTGTTCTCAGGGAAGAGAGGTAAAGGAAAAACGGATAGGCGTTGATGAAACAAAACAAGGTACTTAACATTCCACTTTTCTTTACTGCAATCCTTGTTTTCTTCTGTGACGAATCTTGAAATGAAAAATGCATTAGCATATGGCAATCGTGTGAGATGATAAATGTTTGCAAATCTCTCTTCTTACAGATGGTGGATGGATCGATTGAAGAACATCTCTCAAGTTTTGGACTTTGCTTTAGCTTTTGTTTACTGTTATTATGTTATGCATCTTTTGTGGTTTTTGTTTTTTCTTCTTCGACCAATGTGTTTCCAGGACTAAGAATCGTTTAAGCCAACGTTACAATGCATTTATTTTAATTAAGATTCTGAAAGTTTCCTTTAATTGTTGATTACTTGAGTCGAGTTTCTGATGATTGTAGCTGGTTGAGGACCAAAATGCTGAATTAAAACGTCAGTCTTTTTGGTCATTTAGATAGATAGAGTAAGTAAATAAATGATCTGATTCCTGTCTCGACTCCAATTAACGGTGTCAAAATGGATAACCTAACCCAATCTGACTCAACCCATTTTTATGGGTGGGTTTAACCTACCTATTTATTTTATAAATTGAAATTTATGTACTCAAATCCAATAATATTAAACCCATATATGGAGTCCCCAATCTTCTTTGTAATTGATTTTTTTTTTAATGAAGAAAGCACATTCCTTACATTTTTTTTTAAATTGTGTTTTTATATAATAGACCCTCAATTTTTTTTTGGTATACAACTTTTACCTAAACCGGTAAATACCTCGATTCTAATTTACAAACTCCGCACATCTCATAAAATTTAGGAAAATTAGCACAAATGACTATAAAAAACCTCAAAATATATAGACTAACCATTATAATTTAATAGCTAGAATATAGTATTTATAACCTACAGAGTGAGAGAGAATTTGATTTGAATGGCCCTCATTTTTCTTTCTCTTTCCTCTTTCATTACATGTTTGTTAAAGATTTATTCACACAAACTCTTTAAATTTCACAATCTCACTTTTTTTTTGTTTATGCTATGATTTGAATTTTTTTAAACGAACAAATTTTACTCGAAAAACTAATATGTAATTAAGATTATAAAGCTATTCGTACTATACATAACACAACAACAATCTATTACATTTTTTTCGAGTTAAATTCATCGTTTTCAAGTTTATAATTTACTAGGTGGTTTCATGCACCATGCGCAAGATTAAATATTTTTAAAAATTGATAATATGGTTTTATGTAGAGATAGATAATACGGCTTATAATTTCTTTTCAGATTTTCAGTATATAGTTTTATCAGTTTTAGTTTGGTTTATATTTACCAGTTTAGAAGTAATTGTTGGGATATAGTTTAATTTTAAGATCAAGAATTTGATATTAACAAAAATTTAGTTTAGTTCTATTTGGTTAGTAAAAGTTTGGGTACACCACACCAACCGGATGTTAAGCAAATTTTGATCTAATTATCAGTCTAATTGTCTAACCGGCCGCGATATGCTATTCTTCGATATCATCATCTTCTTCATTATCGTCTTTCTCTCCATATTCTTCGTCTTTGTCTTTATCTTCTTATTTGTCGTCTAATTGTGATTATTATTCTTCTTCATCTTTCTTCTCATTTTTATCGTATTTTTCTTCATCTTTATTGACTATAACATTAGCGAACTTGGTATTTCCAAAATCATGTGGTCAATAGAATAAAATTACGCTTGGTGGCTTTACTCTCATCTTTTTAAACGGTTTAGTATTCAGAATCAGAAATAGAACATTCAAAAGTTTGATCATTTTGTAAAATTATACTCTAACACACTTTTTTAGAAAATATTTATACTTGGACATACTTTGTGGATATGGGGCACTTTTGTAGTGGTTAATCTGTTTACTACCCCCAACCAATTTTTATGATAAATATTGACCTAAACTACTTAATGAAAGCTTCTCTTGCCATATGAAATTAAAGCTTAATCAAATTACTAATGTTACAACAAAATTGTTTTCTTATTTTTTATTTTTTTACTAAAATAAAATATTTTTTATACACTTTCAATTATAATTATTTTTTTCTACATTTTGATATCCATTTTACTATATTTTAAATTTTTTTAGATCAAAATTTATGGACACATAAAATGTGGACAAAACAACATTGATAAAATGCAAACAAATTAGCATAGATAAATTATCATAGACAAGGTAACATTGACAATTCACAAAAGTTAGATATTTAACCTTATGAATTCATAATTTTATTTTTCGGAGAGTTTGTATGGTTGATGAAAGATGAGTTATTGACAGTCATTTATGGATGACCTGAAGTAGTTGGTGGACAAGTTTGTGTGGAGGATGAGTTATGAATTCTTGTTTGTCTTTTATATTTTGTTTATATGTATCTTTTGTGTAAATTAGTGGTCAATTGTTCTATTAGATTTTAAAGTCCTTTTGTTTTTTTTTTCATGAATTATATATTGACAATTGATTGATGTGATTACCATATTGTTTATTTGCATGTGGATATTTCAACCAAACTTGTTCATGAGATATTTTGACATCCATTTTCTGATAGTTAAGATTCATTTGGATCAAATTTTGTGGATAAAAAAATGGTGGACAAGATAACATTGACAATATGTAAACAAATTATCATGGACAAATTATAGTGGACAAGGTATTGACAATTCGCACATATTAAAGTTCCAACTTATGAATTTATATTTTCATTTTTCTGAGAGTTTGTGTGGTTGATAGGTTACAGATGATCATATATGGATAACCAAATAAGGACGACTGGAAGGTGGACAAGTTTTTGTAGAGGATTTGGAGTAAATGTGTACGTAACCACATCTCACACACACTGTCTAATACACATTAAAAATGTTTATATTTTATTTTTATAATTAATTTTAATTAAAATTTTTTTGTTATATATACCTATGCATACATATAATACATATAATATTTATATTTCCTACATACTTATTCACTGTATATCTGTCCACATGTGTTAATCCACATATACAATTCATGCTCATTTTTTTCATATCGACATAATTTCAACCAAATGTAACTAAAATATAGTAACCTTATTTTGAATTCAACTTCCTTATTTTGAAGTCCGATTATTTAGAGAAACTCGATGAAGGTACATGGTTCGATATTTTCTGGCTTAGCTTCTACGACGTACAACCTTTATAACAATTAAAAAAAAATTAAATATTCTAATCCATATTTGTCTTCTTCGGATCAAGCTCAATTGTATGATTTTTGGAATCCGATTAAGGAATTATAACATACTTGCTATTGTAGAAATTGTGGAAACTATGGAAGAGTCTTAGGGATAATCGGGTACTGCGTATATGTTTGTTAGCCTGAAGTATGATGAGGACGATAATTTAGATGTGGTGAAAGTTTACACCTTAAAGCAAAACTTGCAAGAAGAAGTGGGTATGTATGCGACTTTACACTATTTTGGATTACGCATAGATAAATCTACATAGATGCTGCTTGTTGTGCATTGTGTAGTACGTGCTTGCAAATGGATGATGAGGGCTACAAAATTAGAAGGCTCTGAATTCTTTATTATTATAATATTTTGATAACTTCCTGGTTCTGTACCGACTAATCATTTCAGGGTGAATGTAGCTGTCGAATAGTCTACTTACTAGATTTTCTAATAGGCCTAAAGTGTGTCACTATTCTGACTGGCCAAAAGCAGAGTTTGATAATTTTGCATTTGAGGGGACTCGCTCAATGCCATGCTTATGTTCTTTGGGACTTTGGAAAAAATAAAATGTGGGCCCATTTTATTTAATGAAATAATTATTTAATCTTAAAAATAAATTAAATGTAGACCGAAGAAAAAAAAAAAAACTACAATACAAAGCCAAATGTCTAAATCAATATAGTGAAATAAATTATTTTAAGATGGATCAAATTTAAGGCAAAAAATCAAGTTTATAATTAGTGGTCTTGAGCATCTGCCCTTATTTTACTAAACAAGCACGGTTCTAGATTCGATCTCTTGTTTAGATCAACATGGTGAATCTTCCTCAAGTAGAAACCACCACATTACCACTATTTGGTTAAGTTCTGTTTTTTTTTTTTTTTTATCGCGTTTTTACGCGCATACATGTGATTTTCCTAACCACAGTTTAAAATATCGGCAGGTGTTTGGGAAGCATGTTTGCAAAATTATGCGCAGAAAAACTACAACGTCTACATGTTCCAAGGCCAATGACTAAATGGCCTTCCTCAAACATGAGAGAACCAAAGTTAAATAACAAAAAACGACAAGGTGGGCTGGTGTTGCTAGTTAACCTAATCCAAAACCCATCTTGGATTTTGGTAGATGAAGCGTAGCCAATATGAAGGAAACCTTTCCAGTGAAGAGGTGAGTAACAAGTAGTATTTAATTTGTTATTTAATTCAATATATACAGATAATATAAGTACCCAAAAAATACAAAAGTGTTGACCGTAAGCATTTTCTTTGATTGGTCTTTTACCATGATCTAACGAACAAGAGGGACAAAACTAAAATTGGACTGATCAATCAGTAGTATCAGCCTCACATCCTTTCTTGGTCATGCCATTGCCTTTTTTTTACATTACAAGATCTCACTTTTCATTTTTTCTCTTTCCTACATAAAGATGAGGACATGGATTTGCTTTTCGGTTTCTTCGAGGACAAGACTTCTATGTTACTATCGGTTGAGCTAATCCACGAACCGGATTATGGAACAAAGCAAGCGAAGAAATAAGTGAGGAGAGACATAGTTGTAGTTATAATTAAAACTTATATATCGAGCTTTTATGTTGAATTGATCATGTTTAGGATCTTCTTATGCTTTTTTTTGTTCATTATTACAGATGTACAAGTACCTAATTTTGTAGAAGTGATACCTATTTTATGCAAAAAATATTCATGTTTTATTAAGTTGTTTATACATTTGCACAGGACTAGCAGTAGTTGGATTTTTTTTTTTTGGTCAACAACACTAATTTTAAAATGGTTAAGAAATCCGAATCGGAAGTATACAATCTATATAGATGGTGTTGTACGAGTATAGTCGATATCCTATTTTGTTCTCTAAATTTTATATTTGAATTGAACATTTTTTTTCATATAAATGTCAATATATAAGTAGTGAACATGAAGCGCAAGAAGCTACTAAGTATTAACAAGTCTTTTATTGATACTTCTCTAATATTTGTTTGAGGTTTGTCTTTAAACTTGAGCTTTGTTTTTACTTGTGTACTTGTTTAAATCTAATTTAAATTCTTCTTTAACCAATATCGATTGCTCATAAAGTCAGAGATGTGACCGTTCCTCGTCTATAGGTCCTTAAATGGATGCATGTATGATTATACTAAATCTAAGAGTCGACCATCTGTAACGAACAACTTATGGTCGACGAATCTGAATTTTTGTGATAACTAAAATATGAAATGAACTGAACAAACATAAAGTTTCCGGAACGAGAAAAGAAGATGATCAAATAGAATGAAAAGAAAGAAGAAGCAAATTGACTGATAATCATTAGTCAAATTAACCAGCAAACATCAAACAAATGTTGATATTTTTTGTCCATAGCCATGATAACAATTATACAACAAAAGACATAAAGACAACAATTTAAAGAGTTTTTTTTTTTATATGTAGTGCAGATGCTCAGATTGATAAGAGATTCGCCTACAAAACATAAGAATGAAAAAAACAAAAAAAAAGTCAATCAAATTCAGCAGATTTTACTTCTCTCTAAAAAAATATTATAATAACCCTTAATTTTTGTTTTTTTTAGAATCCATTTTGGAAACAAACAAAGAACATATATTCTTCTTTCTCTGGATGATTCTGTATACTTGAAAATTTGAACTTGGGAAAATAATTTTTTTTACCTGGTGTTTGCTGAAAACTTCATTCTTTAATCATTTCATCCGAAAACTCGGATCCTTCTGGAATCTTACAAAAGGAATGTGTTGGACTTTGTAATAATCTTCTTGTCCCTCCAATAATCTCTTGTTCCATTCCTCTTCCATAAATCCAACATTCAGATCCTTTAGAGAAGTGATGAATCGCAGCCCATCAGGAAGTTCTGTTAACTTCTTACATTTACGAATATAGAGAGTATGAAGAAGTGGCATGGATCCTTCTTCTACTATCCACTCTTCCCATTCCTCTAGTTGATTCAATTTTAGCATCTGCAACTGAGGAAATCCACCGGCGGAGCAAATCATTCTCTTCCCAGAGAAAGATTTCCACCATAAAGCAACCCTTTTCAACTGAAGCAACTTCTCAAGAATTGGCATTGGATCCTCTTCCAAATGACAACCATTTAAAGATAACCTAGTAAGGTGAGAAGGTAAGTGTTGCTCATCAGGTAACCTTGGCATATATATATTCAAAGCCAGTTGTTTGAGATGAACGCAATCCAAAACAAATCGTTCTTCATCATTTATGGGAGCATATACCATGAAAGGATTGTAATCTATACTAAGATTCTCTAGGTGCCTCAATTCACTTAGAGATGCAGATAGAGTTTCCATAGTACATCCCATGCCGTTAAATAAGATGGAGAGACTCCTCATCTTTGTCATATGGTGAAGATCTGTCACGTTGCTATGCTTTGTTGAGAAGTTCTCCAATGTCTCCAGGTTGACTAGATTACCCAAATCTATCTTTACCTTTTCTTGTATTCTCATCGGAAAATTGAGATATCTCAACTCTCGTAACTCCTTCAAAAAATTGGACATGTAGATTGGAGCAGCAACTTGTACATACAAATTCAAATAGAGCAGCAGCTTCAGATTCCGCATAGAAGAAGGTAGATGAGTTACATGTGCCTCATATAAACTCAAATATCTCAAATGGATAAGTTTTCCGATGCTAGAGGGTAACTTCCCTCCTTCAAACTTGGCTCCATAGAGATCTAAAACCCTCATCATCTGTAACTTGGTAAAGAATAAACTTGATGCCATCCAATTTTTACCCCATATAAACAAGAGAGATCTAAGGCTTGGATTCTTTATCTCTCCCTCCACATTAAATGTTTCATCAGGCCTATGTACAACGAGTCTACGAGATTTACAAGGAGATTCAGAGTTTGCAGTTGAAATGTCGCCAACAATTCGTAGGAAGTTTTCTTCTTTGCCTTTACGAAGACAAACTTCTCTCATCATGTCATGCAAGTGACATGTTTCAAATCTCGAAGTATACATGTCTCTTTCAGAAATAACCATATTTCTCTTAACCAACTCTTCTATGTAGACATCTGCAACATCTCGGATGCTTGCCCTTTCATAACACTCAGGCTTTGGTATTTCTTCTGCAGCCCAGTGACAAGACAATTTCTCCACATTTATACGATAATCTTCTGGAAAATGAGCAAGGTAGAGAAAGCAATGCTTCAAAGAAATAGGCAACTCTTCAAAGCTTAGAGACAATACATGGTGAACTGAATTTGCATTTCCGTCATTAAAACTAGTTTTTCCTGCCAAGTGAGATCCAATGTTCTCATAGACCCTTTTCCACTCACTTAGTGTGTGTTGAGAAGCTAACAACCCTCCTAACACTTTGACAGCCAATGGTAATCCTCCACAATGTTTGATCATTCTCTTACCCATCTCTTCCATTGCTACATCAACCTTAAATTCTGCATGACATCACCAAGTAGTATTTGGGCTTTAAAAGCAACATACAATGCAACCAAACGTACAAGAGCTCTTTTTTTTACGAACGTAAAAAAAAAGTACCTTCCTTGAAAGCTTACCTGCACTGTCTTTCCTAGGAAACGCTATCTTCTGCAAAAGTATCCAGCTTTCTTGAGGGGTTAGGCATTCTGCTTTAAAAGTGACGCATGTTGGATTTGCACGTAATGCAACATCCTCGTTGCGAGAGGTAAGAAGTACCTTCCATCCTGAAATGTATTTTCTCTAGTTACATGTGTGCCCTGTCATGCTTTCTATTTTTCTTAATAAAAAATATATAACAGCCTTATGCAGCTAGCAATAAGATGTCACCTTTTGTTGGTGGAAAAACAGGCTTTATTCTATCCCAATCTTCTTCTTTCCACATATCATCCAGGACGATCAAAGACTTACTGGTTTCCAACAGTCGAAAAAGTTTGTCTTGAATCTCGTCTTCAGTCATACTCGAGTCTTTATATTCATCATGTTTCGAACTAAGCCTCTGCAAGATCGTTTTCCACACATAATTTCGAGTAAATTGTTGTGAAACGCAGACCCACGCAACTCCATCAAAACTGTTTTTAACCATCTCATGATTAAAAACTTGTCGAGCCAGGGTAGTTTTACCAATACCACCCATCCCAGATATAGAAACCACTTGAAAGCTCTCTTCCTCTACCAAATAGCCAACCAATTTATTCACTTTTTGCTCCAAACCCACATGATCGCTCTCGTTGTCGCTAGGAAAAGTATGTCTCATCTCCCTTTGTCTTTCTTGAAGAGGTTGTGAACACCTGCCATCGGCAATAATCTGTTGTACCCCAAAATTTTTCATATCGGCTATTACCTTGGAGATCCTCTTACTTATGCCTTCCATGTCGGACGCAAGTTCCTTGCGATCCACTATTGTGAAAGCAAGTCTTTTCATGCGCTTGCCGATTCCACTTGTTCGTCCAAGTTCTTTCTTTAGAAGAAAGGTTTCAATTACATCCTCTGCATCAAGAACGATTTCATTGATCTCTTCCACACAGTTCCTCACCAAGGCACTTGCATGTTTCTTGGCATCTGCATCTCGCAAAAAGCACCTTAGCATATTCAGATCTCTTTTTAATCCATTGAATTGCTCATCAACTCCCTGAAGTCGCTCAGATTCTCGGACAAGGAGGTTCCAAAGCTTTTCGACTCCAAACGACAAAAGTGAGTCAGCCATAAATCTCCTGCTTAACCATGAAAGTAGTAGTCAATATTTAATATTCACTAGAAGATGATTCATGAGTACGTAATTCGGATCATAATATTTTTGCAAAATTTACAGAATAAACATACTATTTTGTGGGAGTTAATCCACATATCTTTCTACAGAGACTTGAACAAAACAAAATAGAAATAATATACAAAAGATCTGGTTTCCACCACTGAAAAGTAAAGAAATATCAACGATAATCACCTCCTGAAAATCGCTCTTCGTCTAACTGATCTGTGTTTATTCAAGGTTTAGTTAGAAACTCTGCTAAAGAAGTAAAGATCGATTATAAGAGTTGACTCCAAGTCCTCACTAACCAACAAACACGCTTTTAAAAAGTCTTAAAAATGCAATTTATCTTAGCCACTTCCTACTTACCACGTGTCTTTACATTTTGGTTCAAAAGAAAATGGGAAAGTTAAGGCTTTGTATCTCAATTAAATTGGTCCAGCTTGGGTAGGAATCATTACACTTTATTAAAAAACCGAAACGAAGATTTTGAACCCAACAGAACCCGAAGTTTTAGGTTTTCGGTTCGGTTCGGTTAAAAAGAAAATAACCAATCGGCAACTTTTCAAAATTATTTTGGTTTTGTTCGAACAGTTAGCCTTTTTTTTATTAAAAACCAACATTACACAAAATTATCCGAAATTAAATCAAAATTTTGAAAAATATATAAATTTTAAAACCGAAATTAATCGAACCGGTCCGAATTATCCGAAATAATTCGGTTTTGTCCGACTAAACCAAAAAAATCGGTTCAATTCGGTAAAAAAAAGTAGATACCCAAAAAAACTTATACCCGAAAGGAACCGAACCGAAGTTAATTTCAGTGGAAATTTTGAAATCCGAATTACCCGAAACTGAAAAAACCAAACCAAAAAGTTCCAAATCACCCGAAATCATAGGCCTAACTACACTGGTTTAAAATCTTCTCTCTAATGAAATAAAAATAGAAAATGATAATCTCTTCTTTAATATTTTTTTTTTCATACCTAAACAATATAACATGAGTATATAGAAGCGGAGCCAGAGATTGTTACTATCAGCACCAGCAACAATTAGTTGGTCATTGTAACCTTACCCAACATGTGTACCGACGAGATTTAACACATTTGCTATGGTTTAGAGATGAACTAACAAAAACCAAATTTCAAAGTTCAATTGCTATAAGTTATACTTATTCTTGCAAGGACTAACTTTTGCTACCAGATTCCAGAGAGGAGCCATAAGTTGCATTATTTTTAAGACAAGACGAGGTCCTCTCACATCCTTTCTTGGTGGCATAATAACTATTTAGTTTAGTGTTGTCACTCATTCTTATTTATTTAATTTGTCTCAAAGTAGTTGGCATCCCACCTAACTATTCAAAAAATCTTATTATATAAAGTTAAACGCGCACGACGTGAACGTGACACGTAAGTAAATTTTTAAATAACCAGATTGCGACACGTGTCACTGTTAATTTAGATTGTGACACGTGTCAATACAATAAATAAAATAGAAAATTTAAAAAATGTAAAATAAAGAGAAAAGTATAGTATTAACATAATTGATAAAAAAATAAGTAAAATAATATAATATCAACATAATTAGTAAAATAAATAAATAAAGTATAACAAAATAAAAAAGGAAATAATAGCAAAGTAGTGGAGAAAAGTAAAATAAAATAAAAAAATTTCTATGTAATATGTTATTTATCAAAAATAAAATGACCAAATTTGTAAAAAAAGAAAGAAAAAAAAGTAAAATGATGGAAAAAAAGGAAAATTTATTTTAGAATATGCTCTATCAATCGTTATAAATAAGATCTTGAGTTCAAAATTCAATTGTGTACTTTCATTTTCTTATTCTCTTCCTTATTGATATCAAATTCAAAAAAAAAAAATGAGTTTGAAAGTTCAAAAAATCGATCAAAGTTATTTAACTCTGAATCAATTAGATCAAAATCGTGTTTATCGTCGTATTATAGTACCTTTTCTTCATAAATAGATCAAACTCAACCGGTTACCAGCAGCGGATATTTATTTATTTTTTAATTATATATATAATTATTATTATAAACTCTCGTATTATTCGAATCCTAATCTATTATATAAATATATTATAGTGGGTACTTACTTATTTTTTTAATTATATATAAAAATAATTATTATTAAAAATTGGCATATCATGCGGATCATAATCTAATAATATATATTTTTATATGACACAATGAATAACGATATTTTATGTCAAATGGTTTCCTTGACCACATAGATTAGATAATGTGGACCACAATTTGTGGTGCTTTATTTGAGGATCAGATGTGATCTATAACTCCTCCACATGGACGATTTGATGTCCTTGCGCATGTTATTTAATTCGACATCTACAATAGTTACACAAAGAATATATATACATACAAACAAGAAGTGTCAACCGTAACTAGATTCTTTGATTGGTCTATACGTGATCAAACGAACAAGAGGGACCAAATTATAATTGGACTGATTAGTAGTGCATATATCATCCTCACATCTTTTCTTGGTCGTGCCATTGCCTCTTTTTACATTACAAAACTCACTTCTCATTCTTTCCATTTCCTACAAACAGGAAAGGTTTGAGCCGACGGGAAAATAAGAGACGATGATCGGAGCTCTCGGGGACTTGGATTTGCTTTTCGGTTTCGACAAGACTTCCATGTTACTATCGGTTGAGCTAATCCGCGAACCGGATTTTGTAACAGAGCAAGCGAAGAAGGGAGTGAGGAGAGACATTTTTGGAGTTAATTATAGGAAAATTATCATAAAAAACCTCCAACTTTTTTACTTTTTCCAATTTAAACCTCCAATTTTTTCGGTTTCCATTTTAAACATTCAACAAATTTATTTTTCTTAAACAAACCTCCAAGTAACATAAAGTGTGCATAATTGAGGGTTGACTAATAGTCAACGCTAACTTTGTTTAACACCGTTAGTGATAATTAAATTATTAATATTGAATAATTTCCAAAAAAAATCAAAAAAATTCCAAAAAATCCAAAAAATTCTAATTTATACGAAAAATATTAAAAACATAAAAATAATAAATTTATAATTTAAATTTATTATATAATAATAGAAAATTAAGTTATATTTTTGTTTTTGATGAAAAAATTATTGAATTTATTATTATTATTACTTATATTGATAGAAACCCCCAAAATATATATTTAGGAAAAAACCTTAAAATTACAAAAACAAAATGAAAATTATTAAAACTATTTTATTATTTTGAATGTAAAAATTGAGAAATTTAAGATGAAATATACGAAAAAAATACGGAACGAGAATTTTCGACAACATGACAAATATGAAAAATTTAGATATTTAAAACGAAGGTTTATTGGCCATACGCGTTTGCAACGTCGGTGTATCTCATCAACCGTATGCCAACTCTGGTGATCTCCATGCTCTCTCCATTTGAGAAACTCTTCCAGCAACTGCCAAACTACGACAAGCTAAAAAATTTCGGGTACTTGTGTTTCCCATGGTTACGTCCTTACACTGCCCATAAGCTTGAATCCCTGAGATATATTTTTCTTGGCTATTCAACAACGCAAAGTGCATATTATTGTCTTCATCGACTTACCTGCCACATCTATACATCACGCCATGTTCAATTTGATGAAACTGTGTTTATCTTTTTCTTGAGGCAACAAACCCCACGAAAATGGAGCTAGACGATGATCACAACTCATTCATCTTGCCATCTGTCACAAAAATTCCTCTCCGAAATTTAGATCCAGCTCAGTCCTTCACCCTAACCATCTAACATCACCACCGATCAAGCACAAGTATTACCTTCGATCCCTAACGCTCCTTCCACTTCTTCTTCTCAACATCAATCTGAGCCTGCTGCTCCAATACATAATGGGCTGCAACCCACAGCCCAGCCAAGCCCAACGCCTATTGAGCCCACTGCTCCTATTGAAAATGAGTTACCAATACCGTATCAGAGGTACGTTGGCTGTGTTCATTGCTCACGGAACTTAAGCTACAATTTATGGTGGCTCCAATAATCTACTGTGATAATGTTGGTGCCACATACTTGTGTGCCAACCCCGTTTTTCATTCTCGTATGAAACATATTGCTCTAGACTATCACTTTGTTCGAAACCCGATTCAAACGGACATGCTTTGGGTTTCACATGTTTCCACCAACGATCAACTGGCATATACTTTAATCAAACCACTTCCAAGATCATGGTTTCAACATGCATGTTCCAAGATTGGAGTCTTCAAGAACCTTCCATCTTGAGGGGGCCTATTAGCTAAATATGTAAAGTGTATATTTAGGCCTTTACTGTAAATTATTCTAGCTTCTAATTAGCCTCTAATTGCTCTATTCTCTGAGTATAAAGTCATGTAAATCTCTTCTAATAATAATCAACACATTCAACTTTTATATCTCAGACCTCTTGTGAAAGGGTTGCTAGGTTGTCAGCTAGGAGATGGTGCTTCAACTAGCTTATGGTTTGATGATTGGAATAGATTAGGTCATGTAAATCTCTTCTAAGAGCTTTGATTGATGTTGTTTGACCAGATGGCCCTATGCTCATGGGTATTCCTCTTGATGCATCGGTTTCTCAGGGAACCTTTCATAACAAATGGAGATTACCGCCAACAAGATCAAAGAACTCAGATTTGCTGCTGGTTCGCGATGCTCTGCAAACTACTCAACCTCCCCTGCATTCAAGAGGACCATATAGTTACAACTGGGGTGTGAAAGGCTCCATAATGGACATGTTTTCGGCAAAGATAACATGGAATATGCTGAGACCAAAATCAACCAAAAAAATTGGGCAAGGACTGTTTGGTTTAAGAATGCTACTCCTAAACATGCTTTCACGTTCTAGATTGCCAACTATGATCGACTTCCGTTGAAATCTCGGCTACACAACTGGAAAATGAACATCTCAGATCTTCTGTCATAATGAAGCGGAAACAAGAGACCATTTATTCCTTCATTGTGAATTTGCAGTCAAGGTCTGGTCTCAAGTTCTTCAACGTCTCGGTCAGGTGCACACTTATCTACCTTCTTGGAACAGCTTTGTCTCTTGGATGTTGACAAAATCAGCTCACTCTCCCCGAACTTTCAATAAGTTATTTTCACAGGCAACTATATACATGTTGTGGAGAGAAAGGAACATGAGACTTCATGACTCTCCTCCCGCAACGAACATTCTGGTTTTTAAGTATATTGACATAACAATCAGGGATATCCTCCTTGCTCACAGATCTCGCAAGCAATGCAAAGGTCTTCTTTCTCTTTGGTTTAAGTACCATTAAATGCTTCTCTTGTTAGATGTTTAGTTAGTTTTAATTAGCTTTTAATTATTTTGGCCACTAAAACTATTTGGTTTGTAAGCACTGTATTAACCCCACGCATTCCTTTTTGGTAATAAAATTCACATTTTATCCAAAAAAAAAAATAGTGGAAAAGAATAAATCAACAAAGCTAAATCAGACAAATTTTTAGCCCAGTACGTGTCTATCAAACTCGAAGAAATGCCAAAGAATTAAGGAACCAGTCAATTTAGGTGTGAGCTTCAAACCATAGTTGAAGGATTCCTTGAAGACGAGACGATTTCCAATAATTCAGAGAATTGAGTAGGTTTCTAATTATTCTATCAATGAGCTTGGTGAGCTGTGTGATAGAATGAGGGACAGTTTGGTGGATACAACCATTCCGTTTTCTCCAAAGGTGGTACATCGTGACCTGAAACGCTAAACGGGTGAGGATGTAGCGAATTCATACCGATGAAGATGCTTCTATCGCAATGAATAATGATAGTGTTAGACTAGTCCGGCGTGAGACCATGACCCAAGAGACTACTTGAGACATCAGACCAAACCGTAAAAGAATAGGGGCAAGCAAAAAATAGATGATCCCGTGTTTCGTCGGGTTCGCCACAGAGAATACAAAACTGAGTGAGATCCCAACTTCGAAATGCTAGCACCCGTAGCCAAACGATCACGCATTGCAAGCCAAGTTATGAAGCTACTTCTGGATGGACTGAGGGAACCAAACCAACTTTGCCCAGTGCACAAGAGGATGCCTTAGCCTAATCTGCTCTCACTTTGAGGTACATGAGAAAACATGGCGAAAGGAGTTTGTAGCGTGGCGCCAAAGGAAAAGGTCCAGACCACTAGATTCACTTGGCAAGGGAATAGAGTGGATGAGGTCAAGAATATGTTGATGGTGTCGAGTGTGTATCCTACGAACCTACCAGCCTGTTGTCGAGGATGCTTCTGAGACACGAGCTGCCAGAGGTATACCAATAGAGCATCTTCAAGGTTATACATCATTTTAGTGTTGAAACTACACTATTTTAGTATCATTTTTTTTCTCCAATCAAAACACCAATTTTCATACTAAACAAATATTCTATAATATATTATTAAATTAAATATTTTCTAAATTATTTAATAGTTTATTAACGTTTATTATTATATAATTACATTATATTTAAAGCATATTATATTAAAATATATTTTAAAAATACATAATAAATATTTAATATTTTAATACATAATAATATTAAAAATAGTATATATAAAGTAAACTATTTCAAAACATATAATATTTTATTATATCTATTCATTTTCTCATTTTTCTCTATTTATTTAGTTTATCATTTTATTAATAAAATAAATGAATATTGTTTGTTGTTGTGAATAATGTCACGCCAAATTTAGTGTGATACATACTATAATATCCCGCGAAAATAGTATTAATTTTTAGAATCTGATTAGAAAGAGTGTAGCAAACCAACTGTTGTAGAAATTGTGGCAACTATGGAAGAGTATGAGGGACGATCGGGTACTGCGTAAATTTTTGTTAGCACGATGGATGTTGACGACGATAGTTTAGATGTGGTTAAGGTTTACACCTTGAAGCAAAATTTGCAGGAAGAAATGGGTATGCATGCGATGGTATACTACTTTAAATTCCGCATGGATAAATCTACATAGATGCTGCTCGTTGTGCATTGTGTAGTACGTGCTTGCAAATGGATGATGCGGACTACAAAACTAGAAGGCTCTGATTTCTTTATCGTTAAGAAACTCACAACTGCTCATACAAAACTAGAAGGACTAAAACATCGGAAGGTGTCGAGGAAGCATGTTTGCAAAATTATGCTCATAAAAGCTACAACGTCCACAAGTTCTAAGGCCAATGACTAAATAGCCTTCGTCAAATACGAGAGAACCAAACTCAAATCATAAAAACCCAATAAGGTGGGCTGGTGCTAGTTGACCTAATCCAAAACCCATATTGGATTTTGGTAGACGAAGCATAGCCCGAATCACCTCTTGGTAATCAAAAAAAAAAAATATATATATATATACGTACATACAAAAAGTATGGACCGTAAGCATATTCTTTGATTGGTCTAATACGTGATCAAACGAACAAGCGGGACAAAAATTAAATTTGACTGATCAGTAGTATCAGCCTCACATCCTTTCTTGGTCGTGCCATTGTGATGTAGGAACGACTTGGGCGTCTATCTTACAAAGCAGAAGGATGGAGAATCGATCAACTGGCCGTACGACACTCTTTGATGATTCGGTAGAGATGGATGATGAAAACGAGTTAAGGTGGAATGAGAGACGCCACACAGACTATGACTGATCTGTGATAAGTCTTAAGATACTCGAGAACACAAGGAATCACACACAAGTGTTTAGAGTAATCAAAAATGGCTCTTTGCCAAAGCAAAAGACAAAACGTTTTAATTCATTCAAAAAGGGG